>CANXYC010265921.1:0-71976 GCA_948193065.1 Aleurites moluccanus | reverse complement strand
TTAAAAACAAAGTAACTAACTAAATTATCAGCTGCCCATACTTGGCAGGTACAAAAGTAAGGTTTAAATACTGATTTTCTACCCAAACACTTGCTCTTTTACTAAACATTACTTTGCTTGTTTAAGTTGCAAAAAATACTGCTGGTTTCCAAATAAAATCTCAAAGCTAACAGCTTTTATGACTTGTAGCATGGGTTTTTAATGTCATTGATCATATGAGAACTTTCTTGTGCTTTTATGACTTGTAGCATGGAGTTGGTTGATATGTTAAGCTTGTTGGTTGTTTTAGGGGATTCTTGATCTATTACATGATTGTTGGTTAGCTTTATTATTATGCTAGTTAGGGGTTCGCAAGAAAGGGAAGGTTGCTGCTATTGTAGAGACAAAGGCATTCAGAGTTCATTCAGGATTCAGGGTTGTTGCTATTGCAGAGCAGAGTGGATTATATGTGTGATCATTGTGCTAGTACAGTGGGTCATTATGCTCAGATATACCATAAATTATATGCAAATAGGAAATGTTATACGGTATACTACAAAAATATTACTTTACTCAATTGAAGTGATGGGAGTGCTTAACATTTAATGTGTTCTTCCTTTGGATAAGAGAAACATACTTCCCTGATTAACTGATAGGGCCTTGACCACGAGAATAGTTGCGAAAGCTACAACGGCTAATGAATGCTTTTTAAGATCAAAACTTCCTAATTAATCTAATATCAAAGTCCTCAAAAAATTGATTTGTATTGATGAAGACTAAATTACATTGCACATAAACTGAACTTCGGCAATTAATTGGACATGGACTTTACATGGAATTGGTCCATCCAACAAAATTCCAAACACAGAATTAGAATTAGGAAAAAACCCAATCTTTAACCCATCACATGAGACTGTGATTAGATTAATTGCTTCTACAGTAGTCAAGATGGCATTCAAATTGAAGGCGAAGGTGACAACTCCATCAGCCCTTTGAGCAATAAGGTCCTCAGCTAATGTTTGGTTTATGTATACGGAAGAGGAAACTATATTAGCCTGCAATAACTTGTCAGTATTTGCCTTTTGAAAGAAAGATTCTTCATCCAATGTTGAAGAAGAAGATATATCTTGATTCTCGAAGGAAATAGAAGCTTGAATATCTTAATAACAGAACCAATATATGAGTTTATGACAGAGAAATCAACATTCCAATTGGCGGTTATGTGAGAATTATTAGAAGAAGATATATTGATTGTAATTGAATCCAATTGGAATTTTGGTTCGGAGGATTGCATTCCATAAATTACCATACATTTAGCAAATATAAGCATTGATATAATAAAAAAAACAACCATATTTGGAAATTTCATCATCTTTCTCATTTTTCATGGTTGACTTTGATTGGGAGACAAATCTTTCGATAAAGAACAAATTTGAGAATAAATTTTTGATTCTAATAATAATATGATACAGTTTGGATCTAAATCACACGATATTTTAAGATTTTTCTTATGTTAACTAGAATTCTAAATATATATATATATATATATATATATATAATTTAATTTGATTTAAAAAATTAAGTAAATTAAAATTTTAATTTGATTTATAATTTAAGTTTTTATTATTTAACAACTATTCTATGCCAGGATTGATATATATATATATATATATATATATATATATATATTACAATTAAATATATTTAATTTTATTAAATCTAATATTAATTTAAAATTTAAAAAACATCATCCATAAAAAATTAACTAAAAATAAATAAAAAAGAATATAACTCTTTAGAAAAAATATAAATTTTAAGTGTGTTAATTAATGAAATAAATAAATTTTGAATTGTATAATATTGATATATTTTGAGATTTTTTTATTATCAATATTTTATTGATATTTTTTTAAAATTTATAATAATTTAATAACGATTTATAAAAAAAAAAAATTGATTTGGAACCAATAATTTAAAAATATTTAAATTAAATCAAATCGAGAGATTTGATTTGAGAATTTTTTTAATTCGAAAAAATTAATTTAATTTGATAATAATTTTTTGAAATTGATAGATTTGATGCAACACTCTCAACAACATGAAGACCATTGCATTATATGGGCATGACCCTTCACAAAAGAAAAAAAGAAGAAAAACTATATGTGGCAATAACTAAGAATAAAACGTCCGTAATTAATAAGTCCCTCAGCAAAGTTAAATGAAGCCAAGTCCAAGTAGTTAAGAATATCTCTTCGTAAATGAGAAAATATTTGATTTATTTGAATTTATTTCTTATTCATGTCAATTACATTCTTGATACTTGTAATGATATCTTATATATACATATAATATGTTTGGGGAAAAAAAAAATAAAGTCCCTTAGCAAGAAACCTAGCCAATAACCTTTTGCATTAGATACAATTCTTCTTCTTCTACTTATCTGTAATAGTTTATGGCAACAAATATAAGTCTGTTGGTCCGAGCACTAGTCAACATAATGAAACTGCATGGCATCTTCATCCCTCAATCCTTTACGAAGGTGATAATAACACCTAAAAATAATAATAAATTTTGCTTAATTTATATGTCCTTATATAAAGCACCAATAATCTTCACCAGCTTCTCTAAGCAATTGGAGTTACCAGCAAAATTAATTAATAAGTATGATGTCTCCAATAATTTATCTACTAATTTGAAGTAATGCCCTTTTGATTCTAAGATTAATAGTCCTTTGTCGGCAGCGATAAAGCGAGGCCAAGAATTCTCAAATACAGAAGAATGGGATATGTTCTCAATATGGAACTATAACGGAAAGATTGCTTTTGAAGATGTCATCACAGCAACTCAAGACTTTGACATTAGATACTGCATTGGCACTGGTGGCTATGGTAGTGTTTACAGAGCACAGCTGCCTATTGGCAAAGTCATTGCCTTGAAGAAACTCCATTGGTTGGAAGCAGAGGAGCCAGCTTTTGACAAGTGTTTTAAGAATGAGATAAAACTGCTCTCATAAATACGCCATAAGAACATTGTCAAGCTTCATGTGTTTTATTTGCATAAGCGATCCATGTTTTTGGTTTATGAGTACATGGAAAGAGGAAGCTTATTTTACATGATGAGGAATGATGCTGAAGCTGTGGAGTTGGATTGGCCTAAAAGGATAAATACTGTTAAAGGCATAGCCCATGCTTTATCTTATATGCATCATGATTGCAACCCGCCAATAGTTCACCGGGACATATCAAGCAACAACATCCTATTGAATTCTGAATTGGAGGGTTTTGTATCCGATTTTGGTACTGCTAGACTCCTTTGTCCAGATTCATCTAATCAAACTATTCTTGCTGGCATCTATGGTTACATTGTTTCAGGTGAACTTTTCATCGCATAATTTTCTTTTTCATATATAAGAGCAACATTTTAGATTCATTTATATGGCAAATACGAAAATAACAAAAGAAATAAGAAAATGCTAATTAAGAAGAAAAAAGAGTATTTTTTAGGTTTTTTTTTTTAATTCAATATTTTTATGCACAGAACTTGCCTACACTATGGCTGTAACCGAAAAATATGACATTTATAGTTATGGAGTGGTGGCGTTGAAAATATTAATGGGAAAACATCCTGCAGATCTACTTTCATCATCATGTATTCAAATGTGATGCTAAATGAAGTACTGGACTCACGGTTACCAGCTCCAGGAACTAGGATTTTGATACAAGATATAATTCTTATTGCCTCAATTGCATTTTCTTGCTTACATGCCAGCACAAAATTTCGACCCACCATGAAATCTGTGTCCCAAGAATTTCTTTCTCGTCAAAGATCTCCAGCCAACCCTCTTCATGCAATTTCTGTTTTAGAGCTGAAGAAGCAGAGTATATCAATAGCAGGGCAAAAAGAGTCTGAAATTTCATGTCAACGAGGTGATTGTGAAATCGAAATCTGCACTTTGACCTCATGTGGAACTTCTTCCAGCTGAGTGTTAAAGAGTATAGATCAATGATGTGGAGATTGTTAAATAAGTAAGAATGGATATTGCCTTTTGGGATGGGAGGTAAACTTTGTTCAAGTATGTCTCTTGTACTAAGTTCTTGGTTACTGCAATAAGAGATTTGTTGTGTTCTGTCCATATGTATTTTCCAATCTTACTCAACAGCATATCAAACTTCACTTATATTCAACAAATTAAGAAGCAATTAAAGAACAAAAATTACTGTAAATTGGGTATACTACAACTTACATCAGAATATTTGTGCATTTATATTTCTTAAAATTTAGGATTTTGAATTTCTACTCATTGTTTTAATGTTTTTCAATCAAGCGATCGACTTCTTCATTTTTCCTCCTTCACACTTTGATAGGCAAGAATCTCAATTTACGATCACACCCACTTCTCAACATCACCAAAAATGTTATGGTGAATCTATGCATACATTAAGCTAGAAGAAGAGGAGCAATAGAGGAAATTTTTCAATTGATAATTTCCAAAGATCAAACGCACTTTGAAAGACTGGAATATGTTATTGATACAGTAATAGTGACCACACAGTTCAATAGAACAGTATTGAACTAAGGCCAATGAACTCCAACAGTCTCTAGTCACTGTATGCAAACTAACTAAAAGTACAATCAGAAAGTAGAAAAATTGAAAGAATCAAACAATTAGAAAGCGCTTGCGCAAGAATACTTGAAAATGCTACTGCAGCCAGCTAAACTCTCACACAGTGACAAGGCATCTTAGACTATTCACAATCACAAAAAATGTCCTCAAGACTCAAAGGCAAGCTAGAAGAGAAAGTGAGTGTTGGTTTCATCATAGGCACAGCAATAGGCTCAGCCTCACCATTAAGGATTTGCAAGACTCTTCTCATTGTTGGTCTCTCCGCACTATCTGGATTAGAACAGCTCAATCCCACAAGTAAAAGCATATTCATTTCTTCTTCCTTGAACTCCCCATTTAGCCTTTTATCAGCAGCTTCAATGATCTTTCCCTCGCCATACAATCCCCACACCCAGTCAACCAAATTCACCATTTTTTGACTATCTCCTTCTCTCTCGATTGGCCTCCTGCCACAAGCCACTTCAAGCATCACCACTCCATAGCTGAAAACATCAGTTTTCTCAGTTGCTTTCCCATAATGAAGATATTCAGGAGCTAAATACCCCATTGTTCCAGCAGTAAGTGTAGAAACGGGACTCTTATCATGATCCATTATCCTTGCCAATCCAAAATCACCCAACCTCGCATTGAAATTCCCATCCAGCATTACATTACTAGTCTTTATGTCTCTGTGAATAACTTGCTGCTCACATTCTTGATGCAAATATGTCAATGCAGAAGCCAAACCAATTGCAATGTTTTGCCTATGAGACCAAGTTAAAAATGTACCATTCTCAGATTCTTGGTGTAGCATATTATCCAGGCTTCCATAGGGCATAAACTCATAAACAAGCAACAATTCATCCTTCTCAACACACCAACCCTGTAACTGAACCAAATTCTTGTGCCTCAAACAAGCAATGATTGACAATTCAGAGACGAAATCAGCTCTACCTTCATGAGAATGCTTTGATCTTTTAACCGCTGCAATGTTGCCAGAAGAGAGGAAGTAAGCTTTATACACATTCCCAAATGAACCTTTGCCAATCATTCTGCTTGAATGGAACCCTTTTGTGGCTGAACTCAGCTCTTTAAAACTGAATTCCCTTGGCCCTGCCACTAGTTCTGCTTTTAAGCTCTTCACTATCTTGATTTTCTGCCACTTCTTGAAAGAAATATACCCAAAAACTACCAAGAAAGCACAAAAGAAAGCTGGACCAGCAATCCCAAGCCCCAAGCCAAGCCTTTTGTGATGCTTATCTGAAGAACTCAAAATGGGAATAGTGGGTGTTTTTACTGGCACTGAATTATCAGACACATTATCAGAATGTGATTTTGGCCTCACAGGAAGAAACCCAGAGGTTTGAAAGCTCCAACTCTCAATCAAATGAAGCTCAGTGCTCCCTTCTGTAGAACCAGAAAACCCCACATACATAGCATCTTTAAGATCGCCAGAGAGGTCTATATCTACAGTCAATAATGGCTTAGAGGGCTTTGAATTTGAATAACTCAAGAAAACTTTCAAGACCCTCAAATCATTCTTGTAATCGATCCAAGCAGTAATTGGATTCCCACTCTTTAAATCAATTTCTTGCGAGTTTGGATCAGCAGTACTGACTGAATCAAGCTTATCAATATCTAAACCTATATGATTATCATTTGGGTCATTGAAATGGGGATCAAGTCTAGTATCAAATTCAATAGCCACAAACTTGTTCTTGCTCAATTGAGAAGAATTAACAAGACCCAAAAACCCTCCTGGGCTTCCAATTGTTTGGTTATCTTGAGAAAGAAAAAAGGTTAAACCATCACCAAAAGAAGCTGGATTAACATTATTAATAGAAAAAGTGAACCTTGTTGAAAAAGAAGCTGTAGTATTCGATTCTGGTTCAAAGAACGAAATTGGGTCATTGTAGATTACAGTGCCAGAGCTTGAATCAGGGACTGTGACATCGCGTGTAAGACCAACAGCGCCATTTCGGAGATAAGAGTCGCCAAGAAGAGTGAGATTCCGGAGAGTTAAAGAAGAGAAATCAAAACTGACATTATGAGCCACTACAAGAAAAGGATTTCTGAAATTGAAGAGAACAAAGAGAAACAAGAAAACAAGAAGCTTTCTTGGAGGCATAGTTATTGAAAATCTTGCTCTGTAACAAATGGGCTTTTCTCTGTTCAAGCTTTTTAGAGTGTTAATGGCGATAAAGAATGGAGAATAGAGTTCTTGGAGTTGAATTCATGAGAAAGCGAGAGAGAGGGAGTTAGGAATCTTTGGGTGGGAAAATGGGGTTTAAACGGTTGGAAGACAAGGGGGCGTGAGTGGGTGATTGGGAAAAAAAAAAAAAGCAAGAAGTAATCATATAACGGTTATTTTATTTTATTTTATTTTTTGCCTTATAAACGACAGCGTCTTGAGGTTCTTGATGGACTGAGTCAAATTAACAATGAGATCAAGTGTGGATCTCACTTTGGTCAGGATGAGTTTAATTTGCAACAATTTTCAAAACAGACCGTTTTTAAGATGCTTCCAATAATTGTCCTATGACAGGCAGACACGTGACTTTGGCCCTCTTTTTTTTTTGCCTTATAAACGTCAACGTGTTGAGGTTCTTGATGGACTGAGTTAGGATGGCAGTAGGTCAGATATGAAGTAAATATTGTCATATTTGAATTCGACTCACCAATTAAATTTAACATCCACCCAGCCCCCGGTCTCATTACAAGTATGGAGCAGGAATGGGGCGGTCGCAGGACGGAGCGGATAAATAAATATATTTATTTATCCGATTAATTTATTTTTAATTTTATTTTTTTTATTTTTTTTAATATTTTTTACACAATATTACATACATTTCAATATATACAATTTATAAAAATTTTTATGTTTATAATAATAATAATAATAATTAAACGAATCAAATATAAATTGAATTTATAATGAATTTAAATCCGTGATAAAATAAAAATTTTAAAATTTATATTCATCCAATATTAAACGAGTCGGATAAAATTATATCCCAATGAATTAAATTATACCGAGTATTCATCCGTCGGACTAAATTGCCATTACTAGGCTGAGTCAAATTAACAATGAGATCAGGTGTGGGTCTCACTTTGGTCAGGATGAGTTTAATTTTGCAACAATTTTCAAAACAGACCGTTTTTAAGATGATTCCAATAATTGTCCTATGACAGGCAGACATGTAACTTTGGCCCCTTGATCATGTGCTTCTATATGAACTACGTTTACATTGACCCACTACTAAGGGCTTTTGATATGGTTAAAGAATTAAATGATTTTTTTTTTTTTTTACTAGGTCTTCTATTTATTTGGTGTTTGACAGAATTTTAATTTTTTGTTTTTTCATATCAAACTCATTTAATTAGTAATAATTATTATTTGTTAAATAGTTAAATAATTTATATTTATTTAAATAAAAATTAAATTATTTTTTTAAAAATAATATTTAAATAAAAAAATTATCCTTAATTATTATAAAATATATTAACAATTAATAACTAATGATAATTGTACCAAGCAATTACAATAATCATTTATTAGATGATATTTTTTTTTCGAATACGAATTAATCTATTAGTAAAAATTGTTAAAAAAGTTAAATCAATAGAGAACTTAAATACTATCACACAATAAATAATGTCCCAGACATTTGCAATTGCAAAGTCGTATCACAGATCGATAAATTCAACAAATTCCCATCAATGTGAAGAATTAAAAGATTTAAACAGAAAGGAAAATTAAATTAATTATGAGCTAACAGGATCTTTTGGTATCACTAAATTCCATAAGTTGTACTTTATGCATCACTTTTTCTTCACTTTAGCACAAAGGGGTTATACTTGGCTTTATAATTAAATTAATTATAAAGTTTCAGTACGAATGGCTTTGGAGAGCGAGTTATGGACAAACAGAAATATGAATTTGAAGGATTCAATAATGACAAATGATAGAGAGCCCATGTGAGCTCTGGGTCCAGATTCCACTAATTCAAATGGAATGTTCTTGCAATACACGTCATTTAGCCGTTAGAATAATGAAAATACAGCTTATATTTCTTTACTGTTAATCCAAGAATAATATCAAGCCTTGTTTGGAATTTTGGATGACGATAGACCAAGTTGATAAAGAAAAAATGGAACAAGTCTGGCATCCTAAAACGGTCTACTTTGACTAATTTCGTGTGAAATATGAGAGGTACTAACCAAGGACAAATCTGCAAATTCCTCGCAAGATTAAGAATTTTGTACCCACTGAAATATATACATAGGCTTCAAGTTTAACAGGCCACTGGTCATCTCTCCCGTTTGGTCATCTCCAACAGCAACAGCTTTCATAGAAAAAAAATAATAATAATAAAAGAAGGCCTTGAGTTTGTAATAGACCACTGGAACAACCTGCACTCTCTTGTTCTTCCCCAAGACTCCTCTTTTAACCAAGCCACTCAGAGATTGAAAGAAGCATTTTGAACAATGCAAGATCCTGGTGTACGGATCAGACAATTTCACCTTCATTTGAATTAAAAGGTACATAAAAATCGTGGTCTTTTTGCTACCTTAGTTAACGAGATCGCTTCGGTCAGTTAACAAGCTAAAGGTGCAGCAGGTCACTAACTAGATAATTTGTGCAAGTAGGCAAACTTTGCTAAGGATCTTTATAGACATGGCATTAGAAGTATGTACATTATTATAAATTTACAATCTTCAGCTATGGATGAGATAAAAGGAAATCACCTACTCCAGAATTTCCTGCAAAATGGTCTTCCAAAATCTGTCAAATAAAACAATACAGTCCAATTACTTGCGAGTTTTTCAGGACAGATGAAATAAATGAGGTTTTGAAAGTTTCTCATGACCAAAATTTGGGGTTAAAGTTGAGAACAGCAGAATCAAGAATAACAGCAATCAAATTTTAAGTATATGTAAAGAATTACACAATGAAGCATAATACCAATCAAATTGGAATGACTTCTGATATATGACTCCTGACCTAGAAGATAGGTTTTAGCAAATCAACCACATATGTTCGTTCATTTATTTGACAGTATGTTTGTGCATGGTCATGCTCTGAAATAGATGTTTCTCATTATGCAATATGCAATGACAACTGTAAACAGAGGTTACCTCACTACAGAGCAAAAAGAGTGGGGAAAAGGAAAAAATTGAGGGAAACAATCCTTTTAGCGAACACAAAGGCTTGAACCAACTACTGAAGTGCTAAAAGAATGCAAAAATACAATTTTATCCAACTTTATCAGAGCACTCACTATCTTTGCTGAAGCTTTCTAGGCAAGAGAACTGCAAAAGAATGATTATATTTCAGTCCAGAAATAGATAACAAAGCCATAATGCAATAATATCCAGTAGGATTACCTTCAGAAATAGTACAAAAGCTAATTGGGGGAAAAATTGATTCTGGATCTATTCTTTGCTGGGATGAAATGACCAGAGCTAGCTGACTTTTACTGTAGAAAGCAAACATTCATTATTAAAAGCTCCATTAAGATATGCAGATAGATGTTCTTGTCTCAAAAGATAGTAGAAGATTTGACTAGCATGCTAAAATCTTGGGGAAATGAAGAATAAAGAGAGCGAATGTCATTCAATTGGAATCAATTCTCAAGTAAGATGTACTAAGCAAAAAACATAGTAAGAACGTCACATTGCTCCATATGCATGCATGGTGTTTTATATCAAATAAAATTAGAATTGCGTCTCATACCTGGCCCATGAAGGAACAAATTTAGTGTTTGGGACATCGTCTTCTTTGTCTTCGTCTTCATCGTCTGAACCTTTATACGGAGAAATGTCATAGGATTGTTCTTGACTTGTATTGGAAATTACGCTGCCACTATCACTTGCCTTGGCCAAGTAGCCCGTTACCTATATGTGAAGGCAGCCTAGGCATGAGTATATACATGCAAATATAAAGAGAACATATAGAATTGATGAGACAACTGTCTATTAGCTGGTCAACAAGGAGAGTCCTCTTTCTTATTATGGGCTTAAAAATCCCCTGCTAACTGTAGTCATGAAATTGTTCCATCCTAAGACTAAAAAACTTTCTTGCCCTTGCAGTGAAAGCAGGCAAAGAGACCTTTTGCATGTGAAGTTTAGAGGACTCACCAAAATAAGAGTACAAAAGCACTCGAAGGACGAAATCAAAAGAAAACCAAACACTTCTTTTTCTAAATGGAAAGAGGAAATGGATTTGTTTATCACCAAGTTGCAAAAGGAATTATTTGCAACTTTGTCAGTAATGTTTTGACAACATAAAATTCATGGACATTGTAGTTAATACAAAAATGATAATGATGATAATGAGCTTCTACCTTTGAATTATCTCCACAATCACTCAACGCCTCACGGTCTTCAGGAATGATACTTGCATTTATAGTGTCAATGGTTGAAACCTTGGTAGTCATAGGTTCATCAGGCATCGTCAGAAGATTGATGTCTCCCTTTGTCTTTTCAATCTTTTCATTCTTTCCAAACCTGTCCTTAGATTCTTTCCTAGCAGATGCTCTTCCACCCTAAAAAGGACATCCACATAATTACATATTCCTAAAACAGGAAGCTCAAAGGAACTTCATATCATATAAGAGCATAAGAAACCATACTGGAGCTTGGAATCTTAATTCTTTCTCTTCTTTCTGAGCACGTAATTTTTTCTCGTGTTCCAGCTGCTGTCTCTTTGCTTCCTCGACACGCCTTCTTTTTCTTTCTTTCTCCTTCTTTTCTTCTTGTTCCCTTTGTCTTTTCTTTGTTGCCATATCAGCCTCTTTTTTCTTCTGTTCTTCTTCTTTCTTTTTCTTCTCTTGCTCCAACTGCCTCAAATTTTGTTCTTCCATTCTCGCTCGCTCAAGTTTCAAGGCTTCCTTCCTCATTTTTCGTTCATTATCCTTCTTTTCTGCAAGGCGCTTTGCAGCGTCAGCAGCCTCCAAGGCCTTCACTTTGATGTTCCTTTTTTCTATAAGGAAGCATAAAAAAGTTCAAACATACATTATCAATTGAAACACAGAGACGACAACACAATTTACAAGTAAACATAATAAATGTGGTGTTCAATTTCTCAGTTATGTTTGGTCATTGGATTCATATAAATTCACGGAGGATTTCAATTCAAGAATCTTTCACGTCGAACAGAACCATGGAAGAAAGTTCGAGCCTCTGGCAAATTAAAGAGTGGAATCATTGGGTTGTTAAAAAATCACATACCACCTAATTGACCTACAAGAACTAAGTATGTAAATGTTCCTACACAAGCCAAAATGGGGCAGCTCCGCATATGTCCACTTTTTCTCCATAAAAAACTGCTATTTAAATGCATTATTTGAAGATTACATCATCATCAAATTTACGTGATTATATTTAGTTTCAACCAAAAAGTCAAAAACCATCTGGACATATAACAATGTTGGATTTCAGCTCCTATAATTTAAAATGTCTTAACCAACTCTGCCTCAGTCAACAATCAAAGATAATAAAACAATGGCCAGAATGGAGTAACCTTTTCAAGAAACAAAGGCAAAGCAACTGAAATGATCAAATAAATTCAGCTGAATAAAGCATTAGGAGATGAACACTGGGATTTTGGAAAGGTGATATAGAGCCAAATGATCAATGGAACTTAATTGATCCTTGCAAAATCACTGGCAAATTACAAACAGAGACTGAATCTTGTTAGAAATTAATTTCAAGCGTCTATCAGATTCCAAAATTCATAACTAGTTCAACTCCAAGGGTAGTCCAAAGAAGTACAAGAAAAAGGATTATTCGTAAGTAATTATCAACGGAAAAAGGAGAAGATTTGGAAGTTACCAGTTATAACTGCAGCAGCCTGTGTTTGTTGCACAAGTGGAATAAAGGAAGTAATGTTTGACACAATATTGTTACGTTTAAACTCCTTCTCTGAAAGACTCGGACCTCCTTTTCGAAAGCCAGTTTTTCCAGATAACTTTGGTTTACTAAATCTGCTATGACCTGATTCTTTGCCTCTTTTAGCACCATATCCTCCTAATGATAAATTCTGGTTCTCCTTATCCTTACTGGTAAATTTTCTTTTGTTGCTGTTCTGATTTCCCTTCTTTTTGGCCTTATCACAAGTTCCACTGAAGCTGAATTCTGTGTTCATAGAAGCAAGACTCTGTCTATCACCATTTATCTCAGATTCACAAATTGACATTTGAGGCTTCGAATTTTTTGTGATGTCAGCAAGTGGCTGTCTTTTGACTGAGCTAATCATCTCTTCTGGACCAATGCCTCCTAGAAATGTATCAGGTACTCCATCTGTGTTCTCATTTTCTTCATCAATGCAGGGAAGCTCTGGAATTGAGCTCACTCTCTTCCCAGAACTGCCAGACTTTAGTGGGATTCCATCCCAGAGCTTCCCAACTGGAGACATACAAGGTTTCCTACTATCCCACACAGCTTGGGCATTAGAAAATGGCAAAGAGACAGAATGGGACCTTCCATGAAGGGCGTGGTTGACTTCCTCGTTCAAGCAACTGTAACTGCCACCAAGTTGCTCACTCTCATCACCATTCATATTAAGGGTGCTCAGTTCCATGCCCTCTAAAAGCCCATTTGGGATGGACTGAAATAAATTTAGTGCTTTGTGTAATTTATAAGTTGCTGAAAAATGGGAAAGTGGTGTGTGCAGACTGGTGGATTTAAAAAGCTGCTCTAGTACACTTGCACGTCCTAGTGCAGTAGGTGGAAGATTCAAATTGTCAAAATTAATTCCTTCATTGCCAGTGCATGGCTGTTCATCATCTGTTTCCACAACAAAACCTTCAAACTCGGGCATATTTTGTTCACTACCAACCATGGATTGGCTACGAGGAGAACCAAATGAACAATATGACAACTTGTCCTCTCCTAGATGATGTTTCTTTTCCTGCATGGTGTCTTCAGTACAAATCAGAACTTCTTCAACTCCCTGTTGTAATTTATTTTCAGGTTGAAATAAAAATTGGTTCTCTTCTGCAGTTGGCTGCCCTGTCACATCACAGACTGCCACTTCAGCTTTCTCCATAAAACAGTCTTGTGGAAAACCAGCGGCCAGTTTTTTCAAACTCGAGACTGAAGATGCTCCTTGTTGTTCAGGCATAAGAGTAAAAGCAGTACTTGCACTTCTACCCCTCTCTTCCAAGTTAATTGCAACCTGTCAGACACAACAATGAAATATATATCCTGCATCAGACAATATTTATTTAACACCAGCAAAAGGGTGCCTCAGTATTACACTGAAAAAATAATATTTTTCAAACCATCATGCACTCTTGCCACAAATATCTGTAATTTAGATCCATGAAGCAAAGTAGCATTTTCCCCTGTCAAATAGATGTTCAAAATTACATATAGGTAAACCATTTTCGTTTGTCTATTATCATGAGACCAGTTAGACACGTACAACAAGACCCATCTAATCTTAGCTCAATCCCTATTAAACTTACAATCAAAGTAAAGCTGATGCAAGACTGATCAATTTCCAGAAAAGAATATCATAATTTATGGCTCAAATAACTTCATTTAATACTTTGATTACCAAAATATGCTAAATTGGTTAAAGGGTTAATCACCATCATGAATTACGCCACTGACTTTTAGAAGAAAACAACACTTCAGAGAAAGAAATAGAAGGTTTGCAAGAGAGAAAAAGGGGAAACAGAGCATGTTTCCGATGGTCTAGTGGCAATTGCATGGGTGTGATCTGCTAAATTGTAAATTTTTAATGGCAATTACATTGACGATGCTTGTTCTTTAAAATTTTATCATTTTCCAAGGCCAAAATTTTTTCACAATTGCATCTACCAAACAGACATATGACATCATAAAAACAAGCTACAGCTTGCTCCTCGAATAGATGTAAAGTGATACCTTGTATTCTCCTTTAAAATCTAGATGGCAACCAAAACAAAAAAAGATTTGGTGTCAATATTTATTTACATCATTGCTGACCTTGCACAAATCAAACTAACAAGTACAGAATCTACACTTGAATGAAAAAGAAATACCTCTTCAGCTTGCAACTTAGATGATGAAACTTCATGTTCCTCTATCTTTTGGTGTTCCATATCTTCAACTCGGCTCTTTCCAACATCTAATTGCTCTGCATCTTCCAACTGAGGTACATAAAAGGTTTTCAGCTTTTAAGATTACATGCAGACTATCTCACACAGTGTTCATATATATACTTACAAGATGCATGTGAATAGGCTGATATGACTTTCTATCCAAGCTTGGAGGAGCAAAAAGGGCATTAGTAAGTTGACCCCCAATCTTTATTCGCTTATGCTGGGGCCACGAACCCATGAAGAAGGAATCTGCTTTTCTATTTTGAGAAATGAACGAGTCCAATTTCTGCTGTACAGAGTTAATGATACTTTCATCTACCAAAACATCACCATACTTCATACGAGTTTCAGACGAATCCTTCCAAGCTTTCTCCTCTTCGCCGTAAAATTCTTGTTTCTCCAGTAATGGCATCATAATTGATGGATTAGGCTTTGCTTGGCAACCAATAGATATTTCTTTATCTAATAGATCTGTAGAATGCAGCAAGGTAGAAGGCAGTTTCTCTGATTTACCTTCTTGTTTATTCTCTAAGGCAGGTTCAGAAGTTTCAAGCAAACTGTTCTCTTCCACATCATCAAAATCAAGTTGCTTGGGCTTCACAAGCATGGCACATTCACTAGGTAGCCTTGATTCTAAAACTTCCTCTCCACGTCCAGAACCATCTGAATTGGATACAGAAGTAACAGAACAAGCCACTAGTAGCCCATCATAATCTATATCAGTTTCAACTATAATGCTTTCAGTGCAAGGCAGGACATTTGGTTTAGTACCTGACAGAACCTCAAGGTTAACTCCTTCAACAAAAATTGATTGTTGAGGCAGTTGTGAAGATTTTCCAAAAGACCTAGCATGCATATCATCAGCATCCTTTATAATATCAGGAGAGATATCCACTTTTGGGAAATTAAAATCATTGAATTTCTCAGTAGAAGAAGAGTTTGTTGTTCTATGGCAATTAGTATCACTTCCCACATCAATGTTCTGGCAGTTCCTCGCTTTTGCTTTCTCCCCACCACATTCATAAGTGATGTCTATGGGCTTAACCAATTCACATTCATAAGTGATGTCTAAGGGCTTAACCAATTCCCTTATGTTGTCAACATGGCTCGACAGCCGCTTTGCATTGCTTACAGCATCTTCTTTGCCATTACCACAGGAGTTATCCATCTTCAAACATTCATTTTCGCCATTAAGTTGTTGGCTAGAACTTGTAGATCTTGTTATTCTCCTATCATAAATACTTCTAGATCTTGTTATTCTCCCCCCATAAATGTTGAATCCTTTTTCTTTGATCCTGTTAACCCTTGTTTTAGCTTTCTCCGATCCATAACTTTCATTATAGATAACAGATGAAGGCTTGGCCGATTGCAATAACACACCAACAGAATTACATGGCTTTTCCGATTTGTCAAAAAGCTCTATATGTCCATCATCTTCCTTGGCAATACAAGAAGAATTACCTACTTCCAAAACCTCCTTTGAAGTGTTAGCTTGAGAGATAAAACTCCTAGATCTTGTTATTCTATCAGAGAAAACATTGCTATTAATTTCGTTGCCCCTGCATTGGACCGCATTTACATCTTCTTCAATAAAACTTGGTTTAGCAAGAGAAGAGGGATTGACTAGTTCTGACAACTCATTGAGATGGTTAGGGAATTTTATCAAGTCATTCATAGACTGCACAGGGCCATTATCCTGGGCAACATAGGAAGAGTTATTATCATTAGAGCCGTTTTGTTGGCTAGAATTTCCATATCTAATAGTTCTGCCGTAGTAAATATCACTGTTCTTTTTCTTGCCCCCGCTTTCACCTATTTTTGCTTCTACTTCTTCACAGCCTTCAGTATTTGTTTCAACAGGTTTAACTATCTCTGATTTATGGACATGATCATACTGTAGGGAAAGAATCCCAGACACTAAACCTTGACTAATGGTAACATCAACATTATTCTTATCACTTGAATGTGACTTGGATGCCTTTGCACTATTGCGAATCTCTAGAGCCTTTTGCCTCGACTTTGATCTTTGAATCTTCACCAACGACTGAGCATGATTAGGGCCATTGTCCGATATTTTTGCATCAACACAAATTTGAGGAGATGTAACGCTAACATCTGGCTCCAGAACACCATTAAACGTACCTTGAGCATCATCGGTAGGAAATGGAGGCAAAATAGACAACCTATCACCTACATCAGTTCCATTGTTTGAAGCATGAACTTCCGTGCATGAAGCATTCGCCAACCCCTTGTTAGCACTAACAATGGGCATTTGGTATAAAGAGTAGTGACTACTGGAGCAAGGGTTTGCCCGTTGAAGATGCGGAAGCAAGAGTTCTGATATAAGCTCCTCTTTCTTCAACTCTGTGACTACACATAACAGTTTGGAGAGAATACAAAGATTTAATATAATACCCTTGACTCAGAACCATATCAAAATTAAAGCCCACTTACGATTTCCCCCTGTTCAAGTGAATGCTAATATAATTTTACACTTCCCAAAAGCAATAAGAAGAATCTTTCCCAGGTTTGCTGAATTATAACCTAAAGAATAATAGACTAGATAACACTCTATTTGGCAAAAAGCATAATCTAGATAATTTATCATAATTCCCAAACAGACGTCAAACACTAACCAAAATAACAAAATTTTCTTCTGATAATGGTGTATTGCTATTACCAGACAAAATTATATTTTATTTGATTAAATATATGCTAACCAGAGGATTCCCTAATAGTTTTGTACCACTAAGGAAATAACAGAACTGAAAATCTAAAGAACTAAAACTTCAAACAGCAAATATGAGTAACTCCAAATAATTCTGGAACTATTTTATTGCAGTGTAGAGCCAAAAACTCTTTGAAATCCTGCTCTTAAATCTATGTTGAACTTTCAGTAGCCTAATTCGGTTCAAATTTGGCATAGCAATTCCAATTACATTGAAATTACAACATGAAATTATTATAAGAACAATAAACAACATTATGCTAAGAATTCGATTTGCAAAACCAAAACGTTCAATTTTCGACTTGAGCAAATATAAAAAGATAGAGAGAGTACCATTTGGATCTGGGGAAAAGGAAGGAAAAGAAGGAGACCAGAGCCAAGGAGGAGGGGCAATTCCTTCTAGAAGACATATAGAGGCGAGATGTTGATCGAATAGATCGGTTTGGTGCTTGGCTTGCTCGATTATCCTCTTCTTCCTCTCGAAGGTCTGCAGGAACAGCTTCTCTATCATCGACATTTCGTCCTTTGTTTGGTTTTAGAGAATCGCAGCCATTAATCGATCGAGTATTTGAATTTCTGGACAAAAGAGAATGGAGAGAGACAGAGATGAGGGAGGGCGATGGAGGTTCTTGATGGACGGCGGGGATTTGGTTTCCATGAGCGCGGATTAGATTTTAAATTCGGTATTGTCTTGATGAAAATTTTAGACCTTCTGAAATTACGAAAATAGAACGTGAAAAGGACAAAATTTTAGTATTTTATTTTTATTTTTGTTTTTATTTTTTAGCAAATAGGCAAATTCAATAGGGTGAAATTCAAACCAAATCAAACTTATTGAATTAAATTAAAATTGATAGTTTTAAAATTATTTAATTTAATTTTGATTTGAGAAATAAAGCAAATTGAATATTTAATTTGATTTTTTTTTTGTTTCAAATCAAATCGAAATTATATTTATTATTATTAAATATATTTGATTTTATTTTATATACAATCACTTTTTTAACTTAATATTAATTTAAAATTTTAAAAAAAATTACTCATGAAAATTAATTAAAAATAAATAAATAAAATTAATTCTTAAAAAAAATATAAATTTTGAGTGTGTTAATTAATATAATAGATAATTTTTTATTCTACATTAAACTATTTTTGATATTTTTTATTATTAATATTTTATCGGTATTTTTTCTCAAATTTATTATAAAATAATGACTATATATATATGTAAAAATTTTTAATACAATTATTAATTTTTTTATTTCCAACAGTTGCATTATAACATTTAGTTATTAATAGTTATTAGGTAGTCAAATAACTGTTATTTACAAAATTGTAAATCTTAACTTCTTGAAAAAATTTATATTTTTTATTTAAAAAAACTAAGTGAGTATTTGATAAAGCTATACCATAATATTTGAGCAAAAGTTATAAATCATAACTTTTTGAAAAAATTTATATTTTTTTAATTAAAAAAATTAAGTGAGTATTTGATAAAATTATATTATAATATTTGATTACTGACCGTTATTAGTTTTTTTATAGTTGTTAGGTAGTCAAAAAGTAGTTGTTTGTAAAAATTTTAATTTGAAACCTTTTCAAAAAAAAATCATGCTTTTAAAAGTAAAAAAAAATTAAATTATTTTTTAAAAATAATATTTAAATAAAAAGATAAATATTAATATTTATTATTAACGGTAATTAAATATAATAATAGTTAACCTCTAATAATAATTTTACTAAATATCTATAATAATCAATTATTAGGTAAGAGTCACTTGCTACCAGTTATCAACCAATAGCTATTAGCTAATTGTTATTAACAACAAGTAACAACTATTACGAATAGTTAAACTAAACGAATTTAAATCAAATTAAATCGATAATTTAACTATTATGATAATTTAATTTAATTTAAAAAAAAAATTCAAAAAAAATAATTTAATTTAATAATAATCTTTAACCAATTAAACTGACCTCCCTAAATTCAAGCATACTCATGTTTCTCCATTTTAGAGGAAATTTTCAATGGGGGATTTTTCTTTTAAAATATGGAATGAAGTTCAATTGTTGATAATAATTACTATTTTCTTATATGGAATGAAGTTCAATTGTTGATAATAATTACTATTTTCTTTACTTTTTTTATATTTTTGGTATTTAACCATCTACTCTAAGTTTTTTTATTTATTTATTAGTTTTGAAGTATAATTTAAAGTTTTTATTTAATAAGTATCTTAAAAAAAATTATGATATTTTTATTGAGTTTAATCTCATAATTTTAAAAATAATTTTAATATTATTAAAAAGATCTCATTAATTTTTAAAAAATTTTATTATCATTTTATTTTAAGACAAATTAAACATATTACCCTCAAATCAATTAGATGTATAAAAGTTAAGGATGCAATTTTTAGTGACACACAATAGTATAATTGAATTGAAATGAATTGATATAATGCCAAACTTAAATTTAGCTTGCTTAAAATTTTAAAACTCCAAACTTGATTTAATTTTATACTTTATATTCGAACTCGATTTAATTATTACTAATCTCACATTAATGTTTAAATTAATTAATTAATATTTAAAATATTATAAAAAATTTAAAAATATATTAAAATTTCTATAAATTAATAACTTCTATTATATGATAATTTTTTATGATTTTAATTTAAATTAATAGACTAAATTAATATTCAATTAATTAATCAAATTCTTGAGTCCCACAATATCAACTAGCTGCTGAAACTATCTGATTTTTTAGATGAATTAAATATTTATTAATTAATAAAATAACATAATATAAAATTATATACATTTATAATATTATATTTTCCAAAAAAAAATAGAAAACGATAGCTACAATATTGATTTAAAAAATTGGGTCGTACAGTATATTAAATATTTGTTACTCTTTGACTCTAGACACCAAGAAAAGTAAATTCAACTTGCCTACTAAAATGTTTAAAATAAAAAATAAATTTCTATATTTTAACCAACTTGTATAATATATCCATTTTTCGTTAGATTGCAAATTTATATTTATGACTTTATTAAATTTTGATTTTTTCGTAATTTTCAATTTTAATATATTCTTTTAATTTTAAACAATTAATTATTATATTAAGATGATTATTATTTATTACTTAACAATACTAATTTCTTTTTTGGATAATTGTCTGATTAAATACTAATTTCACGGTCTCTCTTCGTTGGTGAAACTCTAGCGAGATGGAAGAGTGTTGCTCACTTCCTGACCGCCATAATCTCTTCGGTTTAAACTGCATTAAATTATAAGCTAAAGCTTCTTCTCAATTGAACAATGGAGTTGTAAGATTAACTGCTTTATTCTAGAGGTATGTTCTTTGATCATTTCCGTGCTGCTTTCATTATAGATTATAGGTTTTGTAAAAAAAATTTCCCTTTCCTGCAATTGTTTGCTCAGCGATCTATCATGTTCTTTGAAAATTGAATTTTTTATTTTATTTTTTTCAGGGTAATATTTGAAGTAGTAAATTAGTTTTCTGGTTTTCCTCTTTCTATAAGCACCCTGGATTTTGAATTGCCAATGGATAAAATATCTTTTGGACCTCATTCCACTCAGTAATTTAACCTAACCCTTACCCTTTATTTCGATGTAAATTTTCTAGTTTATTTCCTTTTGAATTCTTAATGAGGTTTAATATCCATCTTGGTTAATAATTATTTATATATTCAATCTAAAACAGGGACGATAACAAGATAAATGTAGTTCTTGTAGCCACTGGTAGATTCAATCCTCCCACTTTTATGCATTTGCGTATGTTTGGTGAGTTTATTAATTCTTAGTGCTTTTCTCTCCACTATTTAACTTTTTTATTTGAAGAACTTCTATTTGATTTAGAACTTGTTAATTTTAGTTTCCTGTATTATACTTGGAATCTGGTGTTACAATTGATAAAAAATGTTTAATAATGTGTGCCTGTATGCACATGTACATGATCTAATTTGATAGGATAAATTGTTTGATTCATCACACATGATCAGCATATATTAGGTTTAATCAATTTATTTAATTATTAGAGCTCGCAAAGGACGCTTTGCAGTTAGAGGGCTACCGTGTTATTGCAGCCTATATGTCAATTGTTAGCGATGCATACAAGAAGCCGATATATATTTCCTCTTATAATGTTCATTACAAATAGTTAGCATACTGGGTAGGATTTGATTCTACTCTTATGACTTTATGCTTTAGTTATCATCAATTTGCTGATATAATAAAACAGAGCTATATTATAAGATGTGATTTGCCCTCTGATTTTTTGAGCTTCCATAAGTGGAAGTGATTAAGCTTAGAAGTAACTTGACTGTTTGGTTATTTAGGGCCTTGTATCCTGGGAATATTGTTTGCCGATGTGTAATTTAGCATGCGAAAGTTCTGATCTAATAATGGTTGATCCATGGGAGGTATGTGGTTCCTACTTCACAACTTCTTTTTGCTGAATTTTTCAAACTATAAGCTGATACATAATGATTCTTTGTTATTTTCATTCATTGGATGCCTGCTTGGTGCCAGGTATATTTTGCTTTTAGTTTAACATGTTTCAGCAGCAGAAATTGATTTAATATTTTAAAACCTTTATTACAGGCAAACCAAAGTCCCTACCAACGCACTTTGACTGTCTTGAAAAGAATTGAGAGTTATTTTATCAATAGTATATCCAGAGGTAAGATGAACTTCAATACTGGCATTAATGTAGGAAAATATTTTTTATTTGAAGAATTTGTGATGCCATCTAATTTTGCTCTATTTTGGACCTGTTTATGTATGTTTGGATTGTAAAATTGAGAACAACACTGATGCATCCCCTCTTTTGCTCCTTGTAGAATCCTTCAAGGTCATGCTTGTCCGTGGTTCAGATTTACTCTTTTAGCATTTCTGGATTTTGGATTCGTGAGCAGGTATATTCTCGGTTACATCTCTGTACATTATAGGTGCTTATATGATTAAAAATTGGAGTTCTTGTCATCTTTCAATTGTTTATGAGAGTGGAAAAGCAACATGCACATCAAATCGTGGGGTATAATGTCAAGTAACGGGTTTGCTTTACTGATTTGTTGCATTTGGCATCTGTTAATTGACCATTAAGTTCACCTTTTAATCTTTAATAGGTGAGGACAAAATATGCAGAGAGTATGGTGTGGTTTGTATCTGCAGAGAAGGGCAAGATGTTGAGAGAATTATATCTGATTATAAAATTTTGAATGACAACAGAGTGAGTTTTAATTAAACATGCAACCATTTTACTCTGATTTATGTTTGAGAATTAGTTAAATCGTGTGTCTAGGCCTCTGTTTATTTGTACCGTCCACATTTAAACTATTCAAGCCAAGATGTTTATTCTCTCCAATTTCTTTTTCATCCAAAGACATTAAAATGATTCCTAGTCAAGTTTGAAAAGAAACCTTAGAATTCATTCAAGTATGGACATTTGGTTTTCAAAGGGTTCAAATTAGTCTGAATTTCAAACTTTTGAACAAGTGACAAATGACTCAGAATTAAGACAATAAAAAGCTTTCAGCAAATATTTGTTAATTACTTATTTCTAAATCTCACCATAGGACCTTCATCAATTTAAATATTTTTGCAGGGTAATATCGAAGTAGTGGATGAACTTGCACCAAACTCAATCAGTTCAACAAGAGTGAGGTATATAGTGTGAACATTTAATGACAAAATAGAAAATACTATTGAACAACCTGCAGTTTGCATGAAGGCCTCTCTGTTTTGTATTTGTATTTGTATTTCAGAGAATGCATTTTGAAAGGCTTGTCGTTAAAACATCTTACTATAGACGGGGTGATGAGTACATTAGAGAACAAAGATTGTACAACTCAAATGATAGATGCTGATTTCTGATTTTTACAATTGTATGTATGTCGGCATATCTTATTAAAGAAATTTGTCATAACTCATTCATAACCATTAATGGGTGTATAAACACGGAAGAAAAATCTGGTACAGTTTTCCTTCTGGTCATTCTTTTTCTTCAGGAATAAATGTAAATTCAGACAGTATTGGTTGTTTTCTGTACTTGACTTTGAATGGATCATCAGAGAACTTGTATTGAAGGTGTCTACGCCATATAGAATTGAATGTTCAAATAAATCTTGTATAAATGAATTTTATGAAATTTTGTGAAATTTAATTAAAATTTCAGTTTTCCATATTTAGTATGTTAAAAAGGTCAAGTTAAATTCTAGAATTGAATTTTGTGGAATTGAATGTGAATGTAGTAAAACTAAATTTGAGGAAATTTGAAATGAATTTCACAGAATTTATTATAATTTAAATTTTAAATTTCGCTTTTTATCTCTTTCTTCTTTTTTCTCTCTCTACCTCAAGTTTATATTAAAAGTAAAATGTCAATAAACTAAATGAAAATTATACTAAAATTGATGAAATTTAAAATAAATTTTACTAACCTTATTATGATCAAATTTCTAAACGAAAATGCTCACCATCTACCTCATTTTCTCTCACTCACTTTTTATCTTTTTTCCTTGTCTTTTCTTTTTTTCTTTTTTTTTTTATTATTTTCTCTCTCCACCTCTCATCTTCATCTCTCTCTCTCTCTCTCCTAGTATTTTAGTAAATTAACACATATTTAATTAAATTTTAGAATTATTTAAAACATACTATTTTCATCTAAAAAAAAAAAGTGACATGTTTCATTTTATGCGTAAATTAAAAAATTTAATTATTTTTAATTTATTACATTAATTATCTTTTTTTCCTAAAATACCCCTGCTTAAAAGTACTCATATTATACATTTTACAATATTTTTTATTTATCAATATTTACAATAATTAAATCATTCTTTTTAATTGGCCTATAATATTGATCCTATATTCAATAATTCACCATCTAATTAATGAGATTGAATTTTAAGAATTTATATATTAAAATACTAATAATAACTCGTCATCTAATTAGTGACATTTGAATTTAAAGATCTCTTATATTGGAATATTAACAGACTAATTTATTAAATTTATAATTTTAATATAAAAAAAATAAAAATATAATTATATATGTGATAATAATGATCTGAATTAATGAAAGGTATATTTGATAATTACTAATTAAATTAACATCTAAAAATAGAAAGTAAACTATATTTTAAAACGGATGAAAAAAGAAAATAATATTATATTTTTGGAACGAAAAGAGTACATTATATAAAATTTAATTAAATTTCATATTTCAAAATTTTTTATCAAATATAAAAATTCATCTATAAATAAATTCTACATTTTATACATTTATGTTGTTATTTTCAACTTCCCATTTTTTTTAAAGTCTAATTAGACTATTCAACAGTAGAGTGTGATATATTTGCATTTGAAGAGTTCAAGTCATGTTCAGTAACCATGATATATATTCTGCAATGATTCCTATATTTCAATAATCATCACTGTTCTTGTCTATCCATTTCCTTTTACTTAAAAAAAAAGGAGCTACTTGAAATTTCTTTCCATATATATGCTTGAAATTTAAAATATATAGTAAGTATGTTGTTACAGCATGATAGAAGTAAACAACATATAAAAGGAGGAGGAAGCAAATGGTATCTCACTAGCTAGTCACTAGTGCCATTTACTCCTTAAACTACTTTTCTTTAATTTAAAATTAAATAGAATTATCGAACTGTCATCACTTGAATTGAGCAAACGGATCGAAGTTGATATAAGGATTGTTCGAAGATGAGGGGCCACCCATACCAACACCTGCATCGGCATCAGAAACATGCCTATAGTACGCACCAAACATTGTAGGATCAAGAACACCCTGTGGTGGGAGAGGTCCCATAGCAAAATTTGGCATGAAAGGAGGCACCCCAATATTTCCATAATCAACAACACCAACATTGCTACGCTTCAGGACTGGATCACGAACAGAGCCACGTTCATTTTCTGTCTCGCGATAGCGATTCAGAAATAGAGTGAGAGGCTCGACATAATTATCGAACCCCAGCTTTCCCATAGACCAAAGCACATCCTCAGCAGTGATAGTCTTGCGCTGCTCATGCTGGCAACGATCATTTGCCTCTCCAGTGATGAAGCTTATGTACTCAGACACACATTCTTGGATAGTTTCTTTAGCGTCATCAGAGATTTTTGCATGAGCTGGGAGGACACGGCGCATAATGCGAATCACATTGGCTATTGGCATGAACTGATCTTGTTCACGCACAGTGCTTTGAGGTGGCTGCTGGGGGTTTGGCACCATTGTTGGGTTGGTATCATTGGCCTGACTTGGGTTCAGATTGGCGGGGAGATTGGCGTTTGGTGAATTATTTACTCGCCGTGAATTCACGCCTAATATAAAGTATTAAAAAATAGTAATCAAATAATAAATTAATTATCAAAATAAATACGCGATGTATTCGTAATATTAATAATAAACCTATGTATATAAAATAATTTTGCATATATTATTGTATATTTATAATTAATGGAGACCTCATTTTCTTATTAAATAAAATTTCAGTCTTTTTATTTGCTACTTATAATTTTAGAGTGCCATTATATTTAGTAATGTGTGTTCTCACCCTCGAATAAGCCACAAGTTCAAGTGGGCCTCCTCCTCTTAAAGGTCAAATGGTCTTCTAAAAAGAGAAGCATCTTTACAGTTTATCTATTTTGTCTGTTTCTATGCCACATCAGCACAAAACTAATAAAAAAAACCTCTGAAGCAGACCAAATAAAACGACAACTAAAAAAAAAAAAGAGGAGAAATATAAATGCCAACTCACCAGCTTGCATGGCCCACGTGCCTCTACCAGAGAAACTAATACTCTATGGGTCCTACATGTGCATTTCATGGGTCCCACTCCCAAAACAGCAGAATTCAAGTGGGGGCACATCTACGACTAGAGAGGCGAGGACTCGGACTAGTTCAATTTTCAGTTATGTTATACATGACGCTAAGTCAAAACCTTTTCCTGTTCCCCATATTTTATTTACTATTTTAATTATTTTTTATCTTATATTATCCAGATATCCACCCTGTTCCTCGTAAAACCACGCCCAGAAAAAATTTTGCATTCATTTTACGTATAATTTCATTTCATAAACTAAATCAATAAAAATAAAATATTTTAATAAAATAATATTTTTTAAAATAAAATATATATATAACAATTTTTCAAAATTTTTATTAAGAATTATATATGCACATAGAAGATTTTCTTTATTAATTTTATGATATTATCAAAATTAAAAAAAAAAAAAATATCTAGAAGAGATCATGAATTTTGATATTGAATATCAGATGGAAAATTAAGATTTCTTCAAGCCTCATGCATGGAAAGTTTTTCCAAAAGCAGAAGCTTTTTTAAGAGATAAAAATAGAATTTTTATTAAAATATTTTAATTTGAAATTCTATAAAAGAGACAAAATCTATATTGTAATAGAACAATTATCATTCAAATCCTTTGGGCCACACTAAAAGAACTTTTTTTCTATATATATAAAAAAAAATTATGGCTAATAATAGAATTTTATAGATGATTAAAAATTAAAGATTTAATTTTATTTATCTATTGGGATAAAACAGGAGAGACACTCCATTGATGGACTTACTGAGTGAGTCAGCAGCTATTACATGCATGATTGCCACGTCATTAACTATATTAGCAACACGATATTTAATTATAGCATTAGATAATTAATCATAATAAGATATAAACAAAATACCTTATTATTATTATTATGAAAAAAAAAAAATAACAACCGTTACTATAAAAAAAATAATAAAAATAAAAGCTGAAAAAGGTTACCTTTTATATATACATGATTTTACTTGCCAAAAAATTAAAAAAAAAAAAATCTATCAACTAAAAATAATGAATAAAAAAATTAATTAATTACCAAAAACATCTCTCTTCCTTTAAAACACCCTATAAGTGCAAATCCATAAAAATCCAAGAAGAATAAAATAAAACTTTTATTAATTTTGATGACGAAACTTAAAAGTTTTTCTTTTACCCTTTTTTTTCTGAATGAGATGAAATGATGGTTGAGATTGAAAAGACAGTTGCATGCAAAAAGGCAATTAAAAGATTAAAATTAATTATATCCACAAAATAAAAAGAATCATTAAAATGATTAACTTTTCAAGAGAAAAACTACACATGCATGAAATTTATAATCACTCAAGATCAAAGAAGACCAATCGATCATCATGATTATTAATATCATTATTATTAGTAGCAGTATCAAGAAGAAGAAAAAAATTATGAAAATGGGTATTCAGAAAAAATAAATGAAATGAGCATTAAGAAAAGAAAAACACAGTGATCTGTTAATTGGCACATTACCAGAGCTAGCAGCAGAGCTTATTGAAGCTTGTTGTTTTGCATGCCTTCGATAGCGATGGAACCTCCCACCACGTTCCATAATTAAATTAAAATAATAATAAAAATAAAAATAAAAATAAAATTTTTCTGTCTATAAATTCTAAAACTATAGTATATTATAATGCTTCTTTGTTTCTTCAATGGGCACTAGACCAGTCTAGCAATGGAATTATTTATAGGCGTTATAGAAGAAAAACTACACATGGCAAACCGGCGTTTATAACGAGGAACCCACTATAGCCTGTAAAAACCCTTCTCTCATTGGCTACAACCCTTGTCTTTACCGGAAGAAAACAGGTCGCCAGTCAACCAACCTCTTGTTTTTTATTTTAGTTTTTACCTTTTTAAAACACCAATCTTATTCATGATCGAGTCTGAATTTAAAAAAAATATTATTATAATTTATAAAAATTCAGAAATTATTGTTAGAAATTCCACCAATGAACATATCTACTCATATGCTTAATATAATAAATACACATTCAATTTAGATAAAATTTTATATTTAAATTAAAAATAGTGTTGATTACGAGGTTATTAATGGGCCTTATTTATTTATTTACTTAATTAATTAAAAACTCAAGTATTTTAATTTAACTTTTGTCAAAATTCATTGGTTTATTTAATTAATTATACACCGAACTAACTATGCAGAGTGAGAAAAGTATATATGCAACCAATGGTGGTAGTTACCATAGTTTTAATTTCCAAGGTGCTATTAATTGATTTCTTCTATGCCAAGACAAATTAGTTAAAGATATTTGATTAGCTTTTGACAGTGTTTTAATAAAATAATTTTTTAATTGAAGATTATGATTATTTGATAAAAATATTATAATATATTAATATCAAATTTATATTAAAATATGAATGATTAAGAAACATTTAGTTCTAAATTATTTAAATTTTTAAATTATGAATGATTAAGAAGTATTTAATTCTAAATTATTTAATTATTCATACCTCTTAACCGTCTTAGAATATTCAACTCTTAATTATCAAACATCAACTAATTTTATCTATTAAAAATATTTAAATACACTTTAAAAATCTTAAATACATTCAATTTTATATTTTAGATGTAATAAAATTACAATAAAACTCATATGTTTTTTTCTTTCTTAAAAACTATAAATATTAAATCTGAAATGAAGTCAAGAAATTAATTATAGGTGTATCAAAAAAATTTTGTGTAAAAAAAATAGTTTTGAATGGATAAAAAAAATTATTAAAAAAAACTTAATTTTAATTGGCCAAACGAAAATTTTTCTATAAATTAATTAAATTATTATTTAGTTGAGGTGATTCAAATCCGTCATTTCATTAAATGTTAAAAAATATTTTCTCTTTATAATTAAACTATGAACATTAAATGTTCAAAAATAAAATACTCTCTCTCAATATATAAATCAATTATATATTTGGGATTTTCTGTTTGAGTTTTTTTTTTTTTTTTTTGTAATTGTGTAGAGCAAAAAAATTCTTTTTTTTTTTTTCGATTTTTCTTCTTGAAACTATTAATATAGATTAGTTAAAATAATATGGTTTCATCTTTATTTGCCACATTTGTAAATACAAAAATTAATTTGAAGAAGTAGTATACATTGTTTTATAGATTGAGATGACACATCAGAAAGTAAAAAAAAAAAAAATTTGCTTCGTATTATGATAAAATATTTGTCCTAAATTTAATTTTTATAATTTTTTGTCTTTTCTGACCGTTACGATTTAGATGGAGAAAAATAATGAACTTGAATCTATTAACTGGTCAAATCATAGATTACGCTCTCTCTCTCTTCTCTCTCATCTTATCTCACAGATCCCCTCTCTTTTAGTTTCAAATCTAGAGTTGTCGCCAACTTCCTTACGGCCATAGCCCTCAAAAATATACTTCCTCTTTGTATCTTATTTTTCTATAGTATATTCCAAATTAAATTTTGGTTTTATCTATCACCTTGATGATAGCATTAAGTTTAGTTATGGTTTTTAAGTGTTTTTTTTTATCCTCTAACTTCATAGAGGTTTGGTTAAGTGTTCGAAATCTGATAGTCTGGAAAGAAAATTAACAAATAATTTTTTTTGGGATTTCTTAATTTATTTTACCTATCATGATTTAATATGATTATCAGTCATATTCAAAAATCAAAATGAATCTAATGCTTCTATCAGTTTCGAACTTTAAAAGTAATTTAGTTTAATTTACCCAGTACTCAAATGTAATTAATTTCTAATGATTTTTTTATAGCCATAATTTTCAATCAGTTTCTGTCATCGTGCCGTTGCTATGATGGATACGTGACATCTCAATATTCTCATATATTATTTGGTTAAATTCTTATTGGTTTTATATCCAAGTGTATTAAATTTCAAATAGAAAAGGACTTTTAGATCTGTTTTACTTGATGATGCTGAAGTAGCTCTAAAAATCTTTCCATTTAAGTTGTATTTAGTTTCTATTTAATGCAATATTTTACTGTTATTAAAAAAGAATTGATGGTTTGCTGCGGGGAGATTGCTATGTATTTTTATATAGTAATTTCTCATATATCTAATTTTAGGTATTTAAAATTTTTTATAAAAATTTGTAAAAATTATAATTTGGTAGTGTTTCATATAATGAATCCAATGATATATTTTTTATATTAAACAAAAATCAAATGGACAGTTAAAAATGTATTATAAATACATTAAATTTAGACTGTTAAATATAATTTATAAAATACATAAAATTTAATAATGTATTTTTTTTATCCATTTAATTTTTATTTAGTATAAAAAATACATTATTTGATTCATTGTATGAAACACTATTTAATTATAATTTTTATAAATTTTTATAAAAAATTTTAAATATTTAAAATTAAACACATGAGAAATTACTGTGTAAAAATACACAACAACCTCTCAACCCATTGGATTAATTTTAATTGTTTTCCCTACTTTAGGGTTTTTGTCTCCTCCGTATAGTAGCTTCAATAAAAGTTTGTAAAGGGAAAATTAGATTTTTGTTAATTTATCAGCAAATATTTGAGTTATTTTTTATTATTTCCCCCACTTTAGCGCTTTTGTCTTCTTTCAATGGTGATTATTAGATTCATGGAGAAAAATGAATTTGAATTTATTAATTATTTTTTTTTTATTCTCCTACCACTTCATGGAAATTATGTAATCATAGAAGATTTCCACATCATTTTGCCATATCATTTAATTTTACACATTTTTATTACCTTATTATCTGATTTCATAATTAAATTCAATTGAATTCAAATACATTAAAATTTTCAATTTTATAGTTCAATTAATTAATGATAGTTTAATTAATTAATAATAAGTTTAATAAAAAATATAAAATTATTTTATAAATATATTAATAGCGAAATGACAAAACAAAACCTAAATTTTATCTATTTTTTCAATTATATCCCTAACTTTAATTTTTATTAGTTAAATAATCAAATTATTTAAAATAGTTCAATATTATCACACAACAGATTGTATCTCTTTTGTGACCTGATATTTATTTTAGGTGTAGGTTAATTTTAATATACTAATTAAAAAAAATACATCAAAAAATACAATCAGCATTTAAAATCATATATTTTAATAAACATGTTAAACTATATATAATTTATTTATTCATTTTTTAATATAATTTAATAATAATTTATTTTATGTGCTAAATGATATTATTTTACTTTCTCCGTTTTTTTATCTGTCGTTTTATAAATTTATCCATTTAAATTTTTAATTGTCAATTTAAATTTTCAAAACAATATTTATCCATTTTTTTCTATTTCATTCTTATAGTGTTTAATTAAAATACAATAATTTAATTTAACATAAGATTAAGAATATAAAGTTAAATAAGTCATTTTAAATTTAATTAATAAGTGTCTTAATATGTATGAAAAATCTTAAACGACAGATAAAAAAAAAAATAGAGAGAGTATAATAAATATCAATAATTAAATGTCAAAATTGATTTGAGGATACTTAAAAAAAAAAAAATTACGTTGGAGATATATCCCAAGGTACATTTGCATGATGGTAATATTAATCAATAAACAATTATGAGGAGGAGGTTGTAGAGATTTGGTCAAATCCATAGTTTTGTTGGGTAACATTTCCTCTTAATTAATGGATCCTAACCATAAATCCAACTTTAATTTATTATTGCAATCCATACTTTTTCATTGCTCCAACAAAATCAAATGTTTTAAATGAACGAATTTAACATATTCTTTTAATTTTTATTTTTTGTTAGAGAAAAAACAAATACTATAACAATAGTCTAATTTGAATTTCACTCTTTTCCTTCTCTCTTTCTTTACTTAATTGATGGATTTCACACTTATAACTGGTTGCTTTGTGGCACTTGATTTTTTTTTTTTTTGTTTGTTTGATTTTTTTTAATTTTTTTTTAACTTGTAAACTATAAATATTTTTTTAAATGAAAAAAAAAATTCTACAATAAATTCATTACTTAAATATAGCATAATAATAAATACATATATAATAATAATAATAAATACAGACCTATTTAAATTTTATATATTTTAATAGTAATAAAACAGTGAAACTATGAGGTCTAAAGAGTACTAAATGAATATCATCAACCTCTTAAAAGATATATACTAAAAATGGGCAATTATGATTTTCCATTTCTCTACATTACATGCATATATAATAACTTAAAAAAACACTAGCACCTCTATAGATACAACACAAACAGTATCATTCAAACTTCCTCTTCTTAAATTAAAATTAATGGTGAAAATAATTTCAAATTATAGGGTTATATAAAAAAATTTCAAATTTTAGAGAAGACATATTAATATCTTTCAAATAAATATATTAATTATATAAACAAAAATGCAATTTCTCCAAGTTTCAGGAGGCTGCTAGTTTCAATATATAGCATTGGATGTAATTTTTGTACAAATCACATTAAGATATGGGCTCTATAATTATGAGTCTTGTTACCAATATGAAACATAATTTTGAGTACTTAATACTTCTTATAGGGCTGTGCCAATTCGGGTCGAGAGAAGTAATGCTGGGTCCTGAACCAACCCGAATCTGGTTGGATTGATTGCCAAAAAACTCAAAACTTGATCGTGTTATTATTAGGAATCACAATTTTATCATTAAATGTGGAGGGTTGAATTTTAAATTTTAAACCCGACTCGGATATATATATATATATATATTTGAATAATGATGTAGAAAATTGCAAGAATTCAACTGAATTGAATTTGAATTTTTAAATAAAAATTTAATAATGACTCTATTTCTTTGAAAATGACTTTCTTTTTTAATTCAAAAAAATTAAATTATATTAATTATATCTTTATAAATATGAAAATTAATAAAATGAAATTTAATTAATTAAATTCTTACAAAATTTAAATTTTTAAATGGAAACTTAATAATGATTAAAAGTAATATATCCTTTGTCATTGATACTTACCATTAAGTTAACTTGTTAATACATGGTTTGAAAATGTGACAAGTGAGTATCACATGATATAAAAATAAAATTTGAAATTTAGATTAAATAGATGTATATTTTTACATACTTGTTTTTAAACTACGTAGATTTGCACGTTTATGATTTTGAAATATTATTAATATTTCGATAAATTAATTTTTTTCATATTTAATGATATTTGTTTTTATATTAAAAAAATATTATACTTATTTTTATTAGTATTTAGTCAATATTTTTTAAAGGGAAATTATATAGTCTATAATAAAAAAAAATATTAATTTTCAAATTGGTTAATGCATTTTAAAATTATATATATATATATATATATATATATATAACTATGCAACTATGCAAAAGGCAAAGCTATTAACAATGCATACCAAGAAAACACTTTTTTTTTTTTTTTTTTTTTGGAGCTCAGTATAGTACACTTTTATCAAATCAAAAATCGTCAACCAGCTCAAACCAACCAGTTTCGCCACTCGACTACTGGAGCCAGACCAGGGAGACTGAGTGTAATATCTAACAAAATTCACCCAGTCGCTGTAACTACATTTATCCTTTCTATTGAATTATGGCAAATACGTTTTTATATATACAGCCAAATACAAGTTCAGCTCTAGTCTTTAAAATCTTGATTTGCGCTTTCGGCCTTCGGATCTCTTTCGAGATGTCTTGGTTCCATTCAAACTTCCTTTTGGCCTTTTCATATCACCATTATTCAAAGAATCAGTTTCAAATGCTTTGATGTTGGTTACAATAGCATGGACTGTGAAATCGGTTTCTGGGGCTGAAATGATCTTTCTTTCAATCAATGCATTCTGACCACAACAAAAATCTTGAATTGCCTTCTCTCTCAGATTTTGTATTACAACTTCCTTATCGAGGTTAAAACAGTCATTTGAAACCTGCAAATTGACAAGGTACAATTTGTTTAGGCCTTTGTTGACAGCAAGGCAACTATGTGTAATTTGAACATATAGTTGTTATATTTTCAGACCATCTGGAGCATATCCAACAAATAAAATAAAGACTTGAGCCATGCAAATGTATTGCATGCCTCCTACATATACGCATGCCAGTTCTCCTTAGCAAAGCATCTACCAGACTTTCCATCAACACTGTTGAATATCTTAGGAATTCATTGAGAGGAATGTTGTTAAAATCACCATAAAAAAGGGTTAGAAAAAGGAAGAATTAACTCAAGTTCTTATGATATTGTGTATCATGCCTAGCCTGGTGCTCAAGTTTAGGGATATGGCCATAGGTCGGGTTTGGACATACCCCTATCCTTCCCGTCTTATATCGAGGGGTGCAGCACATGGATATCCACTTATTTTTCAAGACTAATATATATATATATATATATATATATATATATATATATATATATATATACAAAATGCGTCATTAATGTATATTTTACTTAAAAAATATAATTATAAGTAACCATATGTAAAAATGAATTTTAAAATATATATATATATATTTAAACGGGTATGCCCATTAGGATCGGATTGGGCAGGTATCTGTCGGGACGCATCAAAATTGCTATCCCTACTCTAGTTCTTCCAAATAATTCAAATTGTTGCTGCAAATTGGAAAATCTTGGACAAACTAACTCAATATTACCATTTAGAACACTCCATTCAAAATTTATGAGCACAGTTATAAATTATTAACTACCACCATCAGTCACAATGAACAACTTCATAAATGAAGTCAAAACACAAAATCAGTATTTCTTAGACCGTTTCTTTTCTTACAAAAAAAATGTTCCATGAGAATGGCATCTTATCTTATTATAACTAAAATCAGGGAGTAGAATCATCCTTGTTATTCATTTCTTTTCTTCATATCTTTTTAGGTGAAAAATAAATAAACTAAAGTTGTCAAGTGTATCCCACAAAGATTTGCATTCTCTGCTAGACGGTTGATTTTTTTTTTCCACCGAAGAGATGGGATTTCTCATCTCATCTCAGTCAAAGAACCAATAGGCAGTACTCTGTGTTCACAGATCTAACCTTGAATCTAAATCTAAAGCAGCTAAACAAATATGAAATTAATAAAGAAATGTGCCTTCTTCTTACCTTAAAGCCAAAGGGGATATGGATTTGAGTGCACAGACAACCACAGCCATCGCTGAAGTTGAGTTTCAACAAAATTTCAAATGCTTCTGTTGTCACAGTTCTCCTGATGCAAACAAAACAAATGAAGGAATCATGAAGAGGAAATCATCTGTAATAGAATAACTGCTAAGAAATGGGGAATTCAGCTACGCTACAAGTGCATGTTGGGTTACATAATCCCTTGGGTCAATGTGTGAAATTAACCCTATTTGTGTATATTCGACTTAGTAAACCTTCCAAAAATCGTTGTTATATGTGAAAACTATGCAAATACAGAGAAAGCACTGAAGATACAAGCTCAAGGAAATTGGATCTGGCCCATAGAAATAGGTAGAGTTTTCCATGATCATATGTTCGTTATGTGCACTATCCAGGGAACTTGCCACATAGTTCAACAAAAAGTAAATATGCCCCCTTGCTGAAAATAAAATAATACTTGCTCAACATTGATAAGTTCATAAACCTCATGGAACAAAAGCTCCATTTGGTTAAGGGAAATGGAAAATTAGGATTTGTAATCTAGTCTTCATTCCCATTCCTTGGACGTTTGTAGACTAAATATGGGATTGAGAAATCAGGAACAAAATGGCCTTCATTCCTGATTTTATCCCATTCCTTCATTCTTGGAAGCCAATAGAGTAAATATAACAGGTCATAGAATAGGATGGCATTGGAGTTGGACAAACCGTTTCAGGTTAAAAGGCTGCTCATGTAGAATTGCTGCTTTGTACTTGTGTTCATCAGAGAAGGAAACCTGGGGACAAAACAGAAAGTATCATAGGAAAAGAGCAGATAACCACATGATGATATATTAATGTCTTAAATGTAAACTTCACACATGCAGTTACAATATGTAACAAAGCATAATGAAGTCAGGGAATGGTTTATCAGAAGGGCTTGCTCCAAATGTAAAACTGAACGAAATTTTAAGTTCACCTCAATAGAATTTATGAATGGCAATGGTGCTCTCAATGCATGTACACTTGCTACCCGGAGGGTCCAGTTCACATATCTTTCATCTGTACAGTGAATATGCCACATCAGAAAGTTATAAATCCAAGTCTTAGATCCTTACAGGAAGTTCAGATGAGGCCTCTAGGAACATGCTTGGCTGACCATTTTATGGACAAAGGTACATAAGAAGTTAAAGGTCTTGATGCATCATGTCTATCAAAAACAACAACGACAAGGCACACCTCATTCTAATGTAGTAAACAAATCTAGCACAGATTAAAAAATTGAAAACTTCAAACTATATTGTTAAAGAAGACTATATACAGGCTTGTCGAAGCCGAACAGGAAAAATGCAAGGTTTCTTTCAGATCTAATGTTGAACCAAGACTTTTCTTCCAGATTCCACACCATATAAAGTATATAAGAATGCCCATCAGAAACTCAGGCTGTCTGTCATACTAAGGGTTGGTGGCCCTAAAGAAGGCCTGACCACAGGATGATAGCATTACCTTAAATGTGTGTTAAGATGCACATACATGTGGTGCACTATGTATGCTGGGAAAAGGTGATACAATAGGCACAAATCACCTGCACTCAATGACTGAGTTATGATGATCTGGAGAAGATCAATCCTGACAAATGGAGGAATTCGCATATTAAGCAAATCCATGACTCCTGCAATAACCTGTTCTAGTTCAAATTAGCAGATAACACAGAAAAAATAACAAGATATGTCACGCAAAGCAAATAACAAAAATACGTCACCATGTAATTATATCCCTAATAATGAGAAAGAAAAATACCTGCACATCCTTGATGTATACAGAAATAATAATACAAGATTTTATGCAGTACTACCTGATAACCCCAGTGTACAATATAAGAAATCCAAGTATGAACAATAGAGGCCAGGGTACATTTAATAATTAATGCCAATCTCATAAATAGAAAACAAGGGTGGAGAAAGGGAAAGAAAGAGGACCAAACAGGAAAAAGTTAAAATACCTACGAGTATGAACATAGAAATAAAATTACCTTATCTACAAACCCATGGATCACCAAACTTGCTTTCTTGTCCTTTGGAGTCTTCTGTAAAGTTGAAAAGAACAATCAGATAAATGATAAGGCATAAATGAAACATGCGAGCAGTGATATATTAAACCAACAGAACAAAGACATTGACTAACCAATTATGCACCAAATTCAGTGTCTTCCACAAAATGCAGTATCCTCCTTATGATTCATCCATATTACAAGTGTACATTTGCATTAATAGACACAAACACAACAACAAAAGAATCATTTCCCACTGTGGTGATATATTTCATCTTTCTATTGTAAAGGTGGATAAGGCTTATTTTTACAAGCTCCACTGGTTCCATTCCCCTTGAATTAATCATCTTCTGCTAAGATGTTGGAGTTCAAATACAATATCTATTTTCTCTCTATCAAAAAGAATGGAATATGGCAAAAGTCTATATACCTTCCACAACTAACACCAAATGAAAGCAGTAAAAAACAATTCAAGGAAACAGAACAAGTTCAATGACCCAGCTATATGATTCTCTTCCACAAAGAACAGGATTTCTTGAATTGGCAACACACATTTTGCAAGGGAAAAGGTTCCTCACTTTGCATTCCCCCAACCTGATTCATTTTCCTGATTGCAGTTCATTACTGAATCATAACAGTTCTATTTGAGTTGATATCTTTTTCTGATGCTTTTGTTTATCCATGTAGCAGTTATTTCCCTGGAAGGAGAGTTCGTGCTATATTAGCCCTCCCAGCAATCCAAATTGTCCTTTTTACTTTGAAAGATACAACTCATATAATTTTGTCTACAAAGAGATTGTCTTCTTTGTCTCTCTCTTGGGAGGTAGGGGCTGTCTTCTTTTTTGCTGAACTAATTTTGTAACAGAATAGAGAGTCGATAAATCAGCCCAACAAACATGGGAAGTTTTCAAGAAGTAATAGGACACACAAGGACAGGTCCACTATGCTTGTCATGGTACAAAACTAAATCCAGAACACTGTTTTTAGACTGTGAGCAGCAGGGGTAAAGCTAAAAATATTTTTCTGCACACTATGCATATTTGGGTAGGAGTTGTCTAGTCCTTCCTTTGCCAACAGATTTTATTGATTCCTCATACTAATTGTTTGTTCCTCCTTTTATTTTTTTATTTTTTCCAAGGAAATCTCCCTTGCATACATCCTGCATGCTTGACTTTCACCTCCAATTAGACAGCTATATATCTATATTGACAAAAATGACTTCCAACTAAAAAAAGGGGGGAATCAAACCATTATAAGGGAAAAGGAATTCACATAGAAACCACCACAAGCCATATTTAAAACTGGTGAAAATTTTAGACCAGTGATACAATTGCCATTCTTGACAGAAAGGTGATAAAAAGAGCAATGTAGCCATAAAGTTCTCAATCAACTAGAAGAAAAACAGGTTTCTGAGAAGAAATTTTAGGCAGGTGTCCAATATATCAAATTATGATTTGGGTCCAAGACTGGGGAAACCATTCAATAGGCCGGAAGCAGTGCACCCTCACACACATAAAGTTGGGATCCACCTTCCATAATTTCAGATGGGTCCCATATATTCTTGAGTGCAGGGTGCACCCAATAATTTCTCCAGGACAGAATGGAGGTCTAAATGCACTCACTTTGAAAAATGAAAACTATGAGCAAGTTGAATACTTGAATGTGCACCAAGGAAATACCTGAAGGTTCACAATTATAATCTTCCCCCCACCACGGAGACATTTCAGAGGCAGGTTGCATGCAGGAGTTATCTGCAAACTACGCATAGTATAGCAGTCGTCACAGCATTCAAAGGAAATATACAGCAAGAGGAAAGTACAAGATAAATACAAAGGAAAAATATGTAGTTCAATTGGAGAAGGAACCGAACAAGAAACAGAAAAATCGGTTACATGTCTAAGTTTCATATAGTACTCAAATGCAACATGCCAGAATTGTGACTGACTACTCACAGAAGATGGAATGTTAATCAAATCCAATTCCTTTTCTCCTACATATGGCCTATGCAATTTATATATTTTTTTAGTAGTATTTCATGTTATTGGTAGGTTTCACCAACATAAGGCCCAAAGTCCATTTGAAGCTTGAGATCCAGCTAGGAGCAATGGTATAGTAATTGATTATCTGTTTTTATTGTTCATCATTGCATTACAAGTCACAATGCTAGTGTAGTTGGTGTTGCTTGCATAGTGCAGAAATGAATAAAATAGGTTCAGCTTCTTTAGTTTACAATGATTTTGAGGTAAACAAGAGACTAGTTCAACTACATATGCAGACCTCTAAAAGACATTAGTGCACTATTACTCTCAGTTTGGTCTTTTCCATTTTTTGTTCAAGTGCTTATATTTCATACTGACAAATCAATTTTTAAGAGAGAGATAAGCTGTTAGGTTGGTTACAGAAGGGTTACAAAAATAACATTGGAGACTGAGGAACCACGACTTGCAGCTTCATGATGAGAATTGAAGAGTAACAGTGTACTTTTTCAGAGAAACACGCCAAAGGGATATTTGGTGGATAATTTTGAGGAAAATGGGTTAGGTATTGTTAAGAAAATAAACAAGAACCAACATACTTTTATCAATTAAAAAAAACTCCAAGTTGTTGGGCAGGCATAGTTATTATTGAGATGGTTGCTATATTGATAAACAATTTAACACTATTCAAAAACCAACAATAAGAAATGTTACTGTCAACTAGCAAGCTTATATTACCTTGTCCCTAGACATAACACAAGATCAGCCATCCTGCAGTGCTTCTCAGCTGGAAGCATCTCTTTTGGGGGCAATGCATCCTGCAGCGAAAGAGGGACAGAGCAAGAGAATTTTTAGCAAGAGAATTTTTCAGTAAGATATGCTTGTAATGAATTTCAGAAAGCAGAAAGGGAAAAGCAAGCCTTCAGAATCAAATTGGTTCGCGAAATTTTCTTAAAGAAATCTTGTTGTTGCATAAAATGTACTAATATTTTGCATTTGATGACATTAAACTCCCACCATCTAGTGTCATCAAAGGACTTGTGTGTTTGCTTACTTTGTTGACCACAGAAAATTACATAATGTAAGCATAAATCAAGTGAGGGAAACAAAACATAAATAACCAAGGTTCAAGGTAGATACAGATTTACTTCACTCATGACAGAGAAAAATAAAATCAGCACCAGAATATAGAGAAGTTAACAATAACTGATGTCGGGTCAGACCACAAGCTATTTTTTGTGCCCACAATTAAATGTTATTGAAGCTATCTACATAATCTTTCATGTCTCTTAAGTACCAAGTTTAATGCATTTTACATTACATCGCATATTTCATTAATAGAACGAGTTTAAAATACATACAAACAGACAGATTTGAGATGCTAACAGGTCATTAAAATGCACTCCTCGAGACTCCACTTATTGCAACCAGCAACTAAAGAGAGTAATACCTCCCAGTCAAGAACCGTGTCCCTTAGTTTTGCTCCACATTTCACATCAGAGCAGCGGCGTGATGTCTCCTTTAATCCAATAGTTTCCACCTCAAAATCCCGGAAATACCTTCACAGGTATAATAGTGATACTAAATATCATACAAGAAAGATGACCTTTCTTTATAGAAATGTAATAACAAAAACAAGCAACTGTTCTGTAAAACCACAATAATGGTAGTAAGTAGTAACCACACCCAAACATGGAGAAATATTAGAAAAGATGAGACATAACAACAAAACAAAGACTTTCATTGAGAACATATCTTACTCGGCTCCACATGAAGAACAAGTTTCCATGAAGGAGTCCCCATGCAATTCAGCAAGTTTCTCCCTTGGTATTCCAGACCGAAGATGGAGGCCATCAACATTCTAAAACAGAAAAGTAATAAGTTCATAAAGAAAAGAATCAGGAAACAAAACTCATTTGTTTCTGTTAAGTATAACAACTGGCTCATTTGGAAATGAACACTGAATGACAAAGGGCATATAGAAGTCAGCTCCTATTGGTTGAGGCTAGCAAATTACACAATGAATAATTGATGTCATTATGGATTGAGAAAAGCTATGGAGCAACTTTAGTGTTAGGAACGAGTGTAAGTTATACTCCAATCCCAAAGAACCCAAGAAGCAATAAAAAGTGAAAGCAAGCCCCCAATGTCTAACTCCTTGATTTAAGCAACGGGAAAAACACTTGAAGACATTTCTCTCTCACCACCCCCACCCACCCCAAAATCGGGTGTGCTACATGCACGCATGACTTTAAACTTTCTGCAAGAGACATTTATGTAATGTAATGACCCACATCAACTACTTGAGCAGCAGGCTTTACAAAGATGCTAATGTATTTCATAGAAGCAGCAAATATTTGGCATGCAACTAGAAGAATGGGAAAATGAAGCCCAACCTGACTAATAATGAACTTTAACATGCCAGCCTTCTCGAGTTCAACCAAAGCCATATGAGTCACACTTGGCATTGCTCGATGAAATGGCAAAGATGCTTCAGGTAAAGGTTTGCCCTCACGCTGCATTTATCCACGAGCATTAGAGGAACAATCCAAAGAAACTCAGACATAATTAATTTGTTTACATCTATGGCATGCCAACATAAAAAATCAACCAATAAATAAATTTAAAAAAACACATAAAACAAGAGGAGAATTTTTAACAGAAAAACTATAGTACTTTAGGGAAAAAAAGCAAAAGAAGAGTGTTGTGAGCCAATTGAGCCATAGTCCATTGTAAGTTTATCAATTCAGGTAAGGGAAATAGAAGAGAGTCCGTTATATCCCCGACCACCAAATTGGATTTAGAACTTCACCTGCAGAGTCCAGATTCCCTTGGGGCCTCGAAAATCAGGGATGCCACAAGAAGTTGATATTCCTGCACCTGTAAACACCACTAGATGCTTACTCTGCAAGTACAAACAAAAAAAAAAATTAAAGGTGACTGATTGAATTAAATCACACAACATACTATGTGCCATTAATAATATGAGAGAATTCAGTAGGTTCAAACCTTTTGTATCATATTGGCAAGACGTTCAATCTGCCAATTCAAAATCAAACCATTTTGAGATTAGCAAGCAGAACATGAGATAATCTAATGGTGGGGTGTGTGCAAAGCTTCCATTCCCTTAATAGTTTACACTGGATTATATAAGCAAACTAACATATATTTGGATTAACACCTATATATGAATCCACCAATGCATATGGAATGCATGTATATAAGATTCAGATGCAAATATTAAAAATTTATTATGGACAGTAAAATATCAGATTAAATAGAGACTTCATAAAATTTAATGCAGATCATGAACCATAATGATGCCAATGAAATTCAGACAAAAAATATTTTAAGTTAAAAATGGAAAAGAAAACCATGCTTATAAGATTGCACTTATCACACAATAAAACTCCGTTGACTGCCATAAAATAGTAAAAACCAGCATAAAAGAATGATGTATCACAAATCCCAAAATCTCCACTTTTCCCTCTCTAATTTCAAAGAGGACAAAATCAACAGAGAAGAGAACCGCAGAACAACCATTAGGCGATGGAATGCCAATTGATCATTAATATTCTCCAATTTTGTCTGCCCCGTTCTCTGAACCCATCAATAAATCATTTTTCAATCTTCTCTAAACAAATAGATGTGATAGTAAGATTAGTCTATTTTGACCAGGAGATCAGGTTCAAACCACAGAAACAGCCTCCTTCCCCTTGTAATGTAAGGGGAAGGCTGTATACATCTAACCCTCCCCCAACCCTGCAATGCAGGAAGCCTTATACATTGGAATACCATTTCCTAATCAAATCAGCATAATGGCATCACATTATTCGCCAATAAGAATAATGCATACCCTCTTTCCCAAGCTGCAAATGTCAAAATTTAGTGTCCTTCCTACTAAAATTTTTTAAGTCACATTAAATATCAAATAACTTCTTATAGGATTAATGAGTGTAGTCACAGAATTCCCTATCTTGCTTGAAATGAATAAATAAGCGGAAGAAAAAAAAAAGATTTCAGATGCATTTATCACCGAGAACCAAGAATCGCAGAATGGCATTGGAGAACCCCCATTAACATTCCTGATCTCTCTTTTTGACCTCCATGTGGATAAGAAAATCAAATAACGAAAGCCTTATCAGTTTTGGATTATAAATCTTTGATACCCATTTCCTATATTTCAATTTTCAAGTTACCAAGCACCCTAAGAATAGGAATTAAAGCTGGAACCCATTTCCCTACTCTCTCATTCCTAATAACCAAAGACAAAAACCTTCTCATAAGAATGCTCTCTCACACCAATTAAAAAGACACTTTCACATAACAAAAGATATAATATTGCTTGGGGATTTAAGAGTATGTCAAAATTCACAGCCTAGCTGCATTGCAGCAAAAACTCAACATCAAGCTATTTCCTATTAGCACTGTGATTCATTCCAAAAGTTGCCTATTCGCATTACCTTGCATGTTATTGATTTAAAATTTTTGCATTTATCAAACTATGATTTGAACTTAAAACAGAACAAGTAATCATAAAATCATTAACAGTAACAGCTTCACATAACCCAGCTCCTCAAAAGCTAATGAAACAAGCAAAACTCAATTCTTCAAATATCGATTGCTAACTGCCCAGAAATTGGATCTCATCAAACAACACTGTAAAGTGCTTAAAAAAAATCTTAAGTAACACTATTAGTGACACAGTTTGAGGTGATCATTAAAGATAATTAACCATAATGAGATGCAAAATAATCCATTTGATAAAAAGTGGGAATGAGAGAAAAGAAGACTTACTTTGTCTTGCAAAATATGGGATGAGTCGAAGAATTCAGTCATTCCAACATTACCCACATCTTCAATGAAGGAGAGCTTTTCTGCATAACCGATAGACATGGCTTTCTCTATCTAAAACCCTATGTTTCTCTCTCAGTAGAAAGATGGGAAGTAAAGAGAATGAAAGAAAGGCTTTTAATTTCTTCTGCGCTGTTGCCCGAAAAGCATCAGAAGCATTTGCTTCTTTTAAGGAGACCCCTCGTAAGCCATAAGCCATAAAGCCCAAATACGAGCTTTCTGCTTTTCGTGCTTGCCCCTCGTGTCAGGCAAGAATTTCCCATTTACCTCAAATTTACATCAATGCCCTTTCTTAACAATAAAATATCTATAATTTTATTTTATGGAAAAATCTCTTTAATTATTTATGAATAATAATAATAATAATAAATATAACTTAGAGAATTAACCTTCTTACATGTTTGTAAAAGCTGTATTAACAGAAATGGCATTGTTTTAAGTCAATAAATTGTCAACCTTCTTCAAAAATATAATCAAACAATTAAAAATATTAGTTTTATTGTAATAAAGCATGCATGAATGCCTATTTTTACATGTTTGTAAAAGCTGGACCAAACAAATTGTTTAAAGAACTCAATTAATTTGACTAGTTGTGCAAATTAAAATATTTTAAGAGATTTGAGTTTTGGTGCTTCCTATAAATTAATTTGACTCTTACAAATTCTTTGGCTAACCTGAAAAGGCATCAATCTAATTTTCCTATATCAGTTATTTGAGTTTTGCAATTTGTTATCTTAATATGAATGTAATTTGCTTTGACTCCATTTAAAATATGTTTCTTTTAATTAAAAATAAACTAATCAAATAGAATTTTTTTTTTTAAATTCAAAATATATAGAGAAAGAGAGACAAAGGCGACTCTAAATCCGGCCTATAGGCCTTATAGCTCTCTCTATATATATAATTTATTTTTTTTAAATTTGACTTCAATTATAATTCGAATTCAAAATTTTTCAATCCATAAATAATTTAAGTATCACTGTTAGGGATGATAATTTTTGTATGAATCGTGAATACTTGGTCCAATCTGACACAAATGGGCAAATAATATTAAACCTGTAATAAATGAGACAGGATAAATTTTTCATTTTATTACCCATGATGAATTCAAATAATCACAATACCCGTCCTGACTCCAACCCGATTATATATATTATATATATTTTTATTTTTAATATTTTATTTATATATAATTTATTTATTTTTTTAATTTATAGTTATTTTTATGTGAAATATATTATATGCAAATTCGAAAAAAAAAATATAAATAAATATAAATATATTGAAAAAAAAAAATGGATATACCTATCTCTTTATCCATCCCACCTTATCTCAAAATGGAACGGATAATGGAACAAGTATTTTTATTGTTAAACGGATCGAAATCGAATTTTACAAAATTCGCCCCAAACAAGAGCTAGCTTAAATATGTATTTAAATATGTATATATTATATGATAAGTCCAAAACTAAGAAAAAATTGCAAGATTACATGTGGATAGCCTAATTTTCTTGGAATGAGATTTCCAATTTTTATTATTTTAACAAAAAATTTGCAATTGTCTTATTTAATTCAAGTTGGCAAATTAATTAATTAATTAAAAGAGTAAACAAATTAATTTTAAATAATTTATTATCTATAACATAATTCATACATAAATTAGAATGTATGCTGATTTTAATTTATATATTTCTTATGATTTATTTCATATTATTGTATTTTATATTTTAAGTTTCAATTTTATTTCTCGTAAAGTGTAAATTTTATGTTTTATAACTATTCATTATATTATTTTTGTTATTATATAGTAATTTTTAATATTATTATATGACATAATATTAGTAATAAGATTATATATTTTTAAAATTCAAAGTAACTTGGTAAATGATAAAAAAAAAAAAAAAAACAGTAAGTCAATACAGAATTCATAAAAATAGTGATGTCAATTTTACCCCGACCTATCTAAATCGGAATTATCTGCCCCATTTAGTAAATGAGACAAAACATATTTTTTATTTTGTGTCCTTGTTATTTTTTTTAATAATTTATTTATTTTTAATCTATAATTATTTTTTTATGTGAAATATAAATTATATTATATGAATATATATATATATATATATATATATATATATATATATATATATATATATAAATAAAAATAAAAAATATATAAATAAATATTATTTGATTTGATTCGAAGCAGGACATGTGGTGGAGTAGATATTTTTATTTTTAAACGGATCGAATTTAAATTTTATAAAATTAACTCTAAATTTAATTCGTTATCATCTCCACATAAAAATAATTTAAATTTTCATTCGAAAGATAATTTTCTTAATTCATATATTATTTAAAAAAATTATATATATATAGAAAGTTATTAAAATTCAAAATGATTCAATCCAAAAATAACTCTTTGTTTGGTACAAAAGGAATTGAGAATAAAGGAAAAAAAAAAAAAAGAAAATTGACATGTATTTAATCGAAATATAGACTCAATAAAATTGACATGTATTTAATCGAAATATAGACTCAATACACTGTCTATTTTCCTCCTCTTATTTGCTTTTCTCCCTACTTCCCTCCAACACCGACCCGACCTGTTTTGCCATCTCTGAATTAGAATCACAGGCGCTCCGTTGCATACATTTGAAAAAGAAGCGAAATCAGTGCGAAAGCAAGAATGGAGTGGGTGAAGTCGTACTACTAGGTAATGTTGTCGCTTTCTCACCATAGGAATAGTTATATTTGACTTTGGAAATCAACCAAATTGAAAAACTAAGCTTCAAGATATCATCATTCATGAAATCATGGCTGATGATTCCACAGTTATTTGATTTTGGATTTCCACCCAATTCTAAACATTATATTCAATAATACCATCATTAATTAATAAGAATAACATATTTAATTAGAATTTACAACTAGATAATGTCAAATTATATTTTCATAAATTATTGTCAAAAAATAAAGCTGGACTGTTGCCTATTCCTATTAATTGTTTTAAGAGAATATTCTTTGAATTTTGTTAGGCTTAAATCATGAGAACAATAGACATTTATAATAGGGCTAATTATAATTTTTTTTCTATAAAATGATTAATTATATTAAATTTTTCTTAATTTTTTAAAAATACATTAATTTTTCTTGACGAATGTCAAAATATACTATTAGACTCTTCCGTTCAATTTTACCATTAATCAACTCTATAAGGATAATAAAAAGATCAAAATATCATTACCCTTTATTTTTAATTAATTACATTTTATTTTTATTTTAAATTTTTTTAAAGGTTAAAAAAATTATTTTTATATTTTTGATAAATTTTAAAATAAAAAATAAATAAAAATATTTTTTAAAAAATATTTTTTATTTTTTATTTTTTATTTTAAAAAATAATTTAAGAAGAAATTAATTATTTTTCCTTAAATTTTTTAATACAAATAAAAAATTCTTTTTCATATTTTTGATAAATTTAAAAATAGAAAGTAAAAAATATTTTTTAAAAAATATTTTTTTATTCTTTTTTAAAAAATAAAATAAAAATATTTTTTAAATATTTTTAAAAAATATTTTTATTTTCAAATTTGTCAAAAGTATGAAAATATATTTTTTAATCCTAAAAAAAAAAATTTAAAGTAAAAATGGAATGTAATTAATTAAAATTAAAGGATAAATACATTTCTATCTTTTTACTATTATTGTAAGGTTGATTAACGGCAAAATTGAATGGAATAATCTAGTAATATATTATAACATTCGTCAGGGGAGAATTAATATATTTTTTAAAAATCAGGAAAAATTTAATATCTCGAGTCATTTTACAGAAGGAAAATTATAATTAACCATTTATAATATGGTGTTTGCTATTTAAATTTTTTAATAATTATTTGATTTAGTAAACAGATTTTTTCAAATTTATTTTATGTTTAATTAAATTGGATATGTTCAGATTTATTTATTTATTTTCTAAATTAGTTTTATAATATTTATTTGGAATTTGTATATGATATCACTTGTGAAAATAAATAAATAAAGCTTCAATAGAGAAGAAAAATAACTGTTGTTACGGGTTTCTCCAATGGAAAAATTATATATTTATATAATTTTTTTGATTTTTACTATTTTTTTTCTCTATTTTTACTGTTTTATATTTCAAAAATACTATTTTGATATATATATATATTTTAAAAAATATTTTTATAACATTAATAAAATTAATTTCTTTTTTTTTTGGATATTTCTGTAAAAATCTTTTTACTAATTTAAGGAATAAAGCATCACATATATTCTCCTGGAAATTTCTGGCTCCAAAAAAATAAGAAATTAATTTTTTTACTGTTATAAAAATATTATATATATATATATATATATATATATATATATATAGGGTTAATTGTAATTTCTTCCCTGTAGAATAACCCATTATATTAAGTTTTTTCTGACCTTTCAAAAATATACTAACTCCCTCCTGACGAATGTCATAATATACTACTAAACCATTACATCCAATTTTGTCATTAGTCAACCATACAAGAGTAATAAAAAACTAAAATATTCTTATCCTTTATTTTTAATTAATTACATTCTATTTTTATTTTAATTTTTTTAAGGTTAAAAAATTTATTTTCATATTTTTGATAAATTTGAAAATAAAAATATTTTTTAAAAATACTTTTATTTTATTTTTTAAAAAATAACAAATAACAAATAAAAATATTTTTTAAAAAATATTTTTAATTTTTATTTTAAATTTGTTAAAAATATAAAAATGAATTTTTTATTTGTATTAAAAAATTTACGAAGAAATAATTTAATTAATAATTTAATTTCTTCTTAAATTATTTTTTAAAATAAAAACTAAAAACTAAAAAATAAAAAATATTTTATAAAAAATATTTTTGTTTATTTTTTATTTTAAAATTTGTCAAAAATATGAAAATAAATTTTTTAACCTTAAAAAAATTAAAACAAAAATAGAATCTAAATTAAAAATAAAGGATAAGGGCATTTTGATCTTTTTACTGCCCTTGTAAGGTTAATTAACAGTTGACTAACTGTAAAATTGGACGGAAAAATCTAGTAATATATTATGACATTTGTTAAGGAGGAGTTAATATATTTTTAAAAAGTTAAAGAGAACTTAGTATAATAAATCATTTTACAGGAGAGAAATTACAATTAACCTATATCTATATATATATATATATATGTATATATATATACCGCACATGGGCGGAATTACGTGGAGCTTGGAGGCCATAAAATTAACTTTTATTTTTTAAAAAATATATTAATTGATTTCAAAATTTCAAAATTTTTATTTTAAATTATATATTTTTAAAATATATATATATTTAGGTTTATAAATTTTTGAAATCTTATATATTACATATATATTTCATAATTTTTCCTTAAAAATATATAAGATTGTCCTAAATTTTTTAAAATTTTATTTTTTATCAATATATTATCATATTTATATATAAATAAATATTTTATAATATAATAATAATACTAAAAATTTTAAAATTATTTACATTAACCTTATAAATTTAATTTTTTATTTATTTATGACTATTTTTATTTTTTTAACTGAAATCGAGTTTCACCTCTATATTTAAAGTTACAATTGTTCCGGTAAAAAGAAAAATCTACACTATAGTGAAAGGTGAAATTTCAATTATATTTGATTAGGTCGTTGACTCTCTCTCTCTCTCAATATATATAAGTTATATGAATTAATTAATAATAATAGTGAGATTTAAGAAAATTTTGAATTGAAAATTTTAAATTATTTTTTTATGTATTGTGTGCTCATACATTTTAATTTGGCCTAGTGACTAAATTTTTAAAAAATATAACAATTATACCCAAATTTTTTAAAATATATTATTTTATAATAAATTTAAAATTAGTCTATATTTTTTACAACTGACCAAAGATTAATGAAAATTACGATAGAATTAAGTTTAATAATGAATAGTTATAAAAAATATATAAATGTTAATTCTGATCACTGTAATTATATTTAAAATATTTAATTTATGATAAATTATTTATCTTAAATTGTTTACATATAATAAGAAATTTATTAAATAAAAAAGATCATACTAAATGTATCATATCAGTTTGTATTGTCAAGTAAATAATTAATTATTAATGTTAAAATTAAAAATACATTAAATAAAATTTTATTCTAATTTTTTAATTAAATTAAAATAAATAATTCATATTAAAATTGAAAAATTTTAAAAATTAAATTATTATTTTTCTAGTGAGTTATTTTCTCAATAAAATTTTAATCAACAATAAAATTAAATTTAATCGTCATCAAATCAAATTTCTAAAGCTTGTTCGGATAAAATGACACTCAAATAAAAAAATTTTATTAATTTATAAAAGTTTTAGAAGTCCCAAAATACCCTATAACGTATCATTCTACGTAATCAGTTAAGGTTGCCTTATCTGTAATTCTCCCAATATGCGGTCACTCTTCAACTCCGGGTGGTCCCTTCATTGAGCTGCCGACACGTAAGCTGCTTCTAAGGGCGGCTAATAAAAGCGGGTCCCAGATGACGTATAAAGCAATATCATTGGTAGTGGAAACACGTCATCATTCACTTCAACTCAGGGTAGTTTTCCCGCATTTATGCAGACTTGGTATAAATAGCCGCATGACCTATTTGAATTTCTAAGCGCAACAAGATTCAAGAGGCAATTTCACTACAGAGTGAGTCAAACATTTCCCAATCTCTAATTCTAATCTCCTAAAATTTGAAAAAAAAAACCTAATTTCTCCATTTGTTTTAATTTGAAGTAATTTGTTTGAATTATAGATTGTTTTGATCTTCAATTTGATGTTTTTGATTTGTATGGTTATAGAAAAGTTTGTTTTGAGATTAGTATGTTAATTATTTTTTCGAATTTGATGTTTTTGATTTGTTTGTTTGATTCCATCTGCTCTTTCGTATTCTGCAAATTGGAAGCTCAGTGAATTTTGATTTTTGAATATGTGCAGACCCGAATTTAGTGTTTGCAATTCCAACTATGGTCGGATCTGTGTCGATTTCTGGGAATTCTGCACCAATTGAAAATGGTTTTAATCATGTTAAACTGCTTCCTTCACGCAATGATGATCATGGTGGTGTTATTGTGGAAATGAAGGATCCTGTGGAACCAGATATCTTTCTTACTTTGCTTAGAGATTCAATTTCATTATGGAGGCAACAGGTGTGTTAGTTACTCTAGCAAAACTTCCTTTAAGAATGGTAGTAAGCTAATTTGAGTTAGCTGGTTATATATTTTTATTTGTTTAATTATATATGAACTAGCTTTTTTTTAGTAAAGATTGGCGAATTTTGCAAGTACTAAAATGTCCTTTTAGTTCATTTTTTGCAGGGGAAAAAGGGAGTTTGGATTAATTTGCCCATTGAACTTGTAAATCTGGTAGAAACTGCAGTTAAGGTAATTATTTTCTGCTTCTGCGAATCATAGTGGGGATTGGCAATTATAAGTAAGGATATTGCCTGTGTCATCATACAATTATTCTCTAGTTATTTTCTATCAAAATGGGTCCATTATGGGAATTTTTCATTGATAAACAGTTCTGGTGTAGGAACAAGTATTCGGTGATTTCATTATCCTGCAAACTATATCTATAAATCCATCTTATTGGATCTATGATGCATTATTTTCCAAAACCAAATGGTGGTAGCTGGGATATATTCGTTCCAGAATCGATTGAAAATTTATACAAATAACCCCTTCCGGTGATTGAGACACGTATTTAGACAACACATCATATAGTATTCTATAAATTATCTTATTTTACTACCATCAAAATTTTACAGAGTTTTCCATGTGTAAAATTGAAAATAAGATTCCTGTTATGTAAGTAGGCTGCGTTCAAGCATGAGGCCTTGAGTGATAAGATAGATTGTGTCCATCCTCGGACCTCAGAGATTAGTGCTCCAACAGCTTTGGGCACTCCAATTTCCCAGCTAACAGAACTAATACTGAAAATAAGATTTGTTCTTCTCTTTCTGCTATTCTTTTTTAACCAAGGGAAAATGCTCAGGATATATTGTTGATTATTTACTGTCACATACTACATTCATTAATCTAGTATATAATTGTTAGTTACTACCAAAAAATTACAACAGAAAAAAGGAAGAGTTTGACTTCTCTTATACATATGCTGTGCTGATAACAGGAAGGATTCTCGTACCACCATGCTGAGCCAGATTACCTCATGCTTGTTTACTGGATTCCTGAAACTGCAAGTACAATCCCCGCAAATGCTTCACACAGAGTAGGTGTTGGTGCTATTGTCTTGAATGATAAAAGAGAGGTATTTTCCTACATTTTGCCCAAACTTCTTTTGTTGTTTCTGCTTGCTCTGATCCTACTTTGCTTTTATTATTAGGTCACTTTTTTTATATATACTTTTATTTAACAGATATTTTAATTTACTTTACTTTGATCATTCCTCTCCTCCAAAAGTTTAGATCTCTTTTGATTTGAGCATAGGTCTTAGTTGACATCATCCCTCCCCAATAAGTTTGTTATCTACCTTAAAAGGAGGAATCTTTTACTTTGTGATAATCTCATTAGAAGTTTCTCAGATATTATGTCTGACACTTGTCTATAAATTCTTGCAAATTAGAAAAGCTTTATGTAATTTTTATTTTTCCTTATTCAACAATGGATTCTGAAGAATCATTTTCGGTTGCTGAGGATTCATTTGCGTATCAGCCAGTCAAATGATTCTGATTCAGTTCTTACACTCTCAATTATTTACCTAGACAAAAGTTCCCTTGTTGTGCTGTTCCCATACTGTATGATATGAATTATCTTGGATGCCAGAATGGAAACACAAAATGGTATGTGAAAATGGTTGTTGTGGCATCATCTAATTCTGTTCAATATGATCTTGGACAGCAACACACACAGCACACATATTTCTAGTATTGACTGGTGACTCCTCTTGGTTGTTAGGTACTTGTTGTCCAGGAAAAGAGTGGCATTTTTCGAGGAACAGGTGTGTGGAAAATCCCCACTGGAGTTGTTGATGAGGTATGTGCCCAAAGTGAGGAGTTATTCACTGTTTCACTAATCAATTCATGTCATTAAATATTTATTTAATCTCATCAACATATAGGGTGAGGATATCTTCGTGGCAGCCAAAAGAGAAGTAAAAGAAGAGACAGGAGTAAGTGATAAATGTATACTGATAAACTGATAGATGTTTCCTTATTTCTAAAGGCCACATGTTTTTGTTGCTCAGATTGACACAGAGTTTCAGGAGATTCTAGCATTCAGGTGAGTAAGTTGTTGCTGGTTTCTTATCCTGCTGTATCTCCATGCTACATATGTCATAATTATATATTGCCTATTCAACCATAGTTAGATAAGTTGGATGATAATGTCACTAGTCATGATTAAGAACTTGACCATTAACTGTTCCCATTTTAATTTCTTTCTTTTGACTTTGAAGGGCCGTTCATAAAATTGAATTGCACAGTAATAATATGGACTCCATAATTGCATCTATGCCAAAGATTTTAGTGCATAATGGCCAACCCCATTTTTGTTCCCTAAAATTACATAGAAAGATTACCAAATCAAGCTTATTGTAGATTAATGTTGTTGATGAATCACGGAAGCACACTGAAAATTCAAAAATCAGGAAGCTAATAGTACTGAGGAATATCAGCTGTAATAATTCTTGCACAAATTATGCTGTTCTAATTTTTTAAGTCCCATGAAAAATTGCATGAATATGCTGTCCTACTTAGCTATATTACCTCTGTTTGATTGATGCATTGATTGATTTCATACTACTGCTCCGTTCTATCTGGGATTATGCTCTGGGGGCATCTCTTTCTTCTTATTCCAAAATTGCTTTAATGGCATGGATTTTTGCCCTTTCTTTGTCTTTTTTAATCTTCTTACAGCACTTCACCTACCTAAATTATTAAATAAGATTTTGTTTACTCCAATTTATTTGATGCCTTCCACGTCCTCTCACAGTTTTATGGCCTCAATTTACAGGCAGATGCACAAATCATTCTTTGGGAAGTCAGACTTATTCTTCCTATGCATGCTGCATCCCTTATCTTTTGACATCCAGAAGCAAGAACTAGAGATTGAGGCAGCCCAGGTAATTCCAAGCAGTAGCCCATGCATTACATCATAAGTGATTCAATTTTTTATTTATTTCATTTGGTTGGACATTAACATTGCTATTATTTACTGCTTTCCAAAATTTCAACTTTTTTTTTTCAAAAAATAAAAAGTAAAATTGATGGATGAAAACTCCTGAAATAGGTCAGTCTACATTTGAATTAGTTCTACGCCAATCTGCTAGTTTCAAATTAATGAATCTGACAGAGAAAAATAAATATGCAAATATTGTATGTATAAGAGCAACTTTTGATCGTGCCTTGTCCATGACACATTTTGGTGTTGAGTTCTGCCATTTGTTATTTTCCTTTGGTGTTGAATACTTGCTATTTCTTTGTTTCCACGAGAAGACCCTTGAGCAATACTGATTTCTTTTAGCCCTAGAGGTGGGCCCTGCAGGGTAATGTCACAAATATCAGATATGATTGTTTTGTTGTTAAAATCTGCTATTTGTTCATTTCCATGTATGGATTATTGATTAGTACCCAATTAAGCCAAAGGTTCTGTGATGTGCTCTACTTGACTTGGTTGCAGTTGATTTTGCTTGTGGGTTACACGAGAGGATTTTCAATTTTTTCTCCTCCAAAAATTTCAAAACTGGAGCCAGTGACTGCTACATGTGTTTGATTTTTTTTGCTTCCCTGGTTGTCATTCTGTTCCAAATTTTACTCATTTTATGACATCTTGAAGGATCTGGATTCAATGATAGAGAATATAATAGCTGATTCAGGTGTCAATTTTTTCATAGTGGATGCCATTTGAGGAATTTGCAGCTCAACCTTTTTCCCAGAAGCATGAACTTTTCAAGTATATTGTTGACTTATGCTTAGCAAAGGTGGACAGAGATTATGCTGGATTTTCTCCACTGCCTATAACATCAATTTTTAATGACAACATAAGTTACTTGTATTCAAATATCCGAGATTTGAAACAGTCAAGTTCTGCTGATCACCAATAGAAAACAGGTTAATATCGTTGTACTATTTGTCTTGTAACTGTATTATTTCATTTATTGGTGTTAAAATAAATGAAAGCGCAGTCTTGAAATGTGACAAATTCCAAGATTGCTAGTACTGATGTCAAGATGACAATATACTGAAAATGAATCTAGAAGGGAAATGCATAGGAATAAATACCTGAATGGATACATTTTATGCGGAACTGACTTAGAAGTAGCAATATTGGGAAACAACTAAATAAGTTCATCATCTAGCCTGTTAGAAATGATGTCCCTTTTTATTAATTGTTCCTGTAATGAAAGAATGGAATGTTTTTCTGTTGTGGGAAGTACTCGATCAACTTATTATTAATTTATTTATTTATATTTGTACTCTTTATACTTTTTCTTTTTTGTTATCTTTGTCCTATCTTGGGGATTGCATAATTATCTGCATTTTTCACAATTTTTTTGGAGGATTTCTGACATTCAACTATGGTAATTTCAGATGGCATTTTATTACATGTTGAAGTTGGTGCCCAGAGCAAAATTTCAATTACAAATATTTTGATATTAGGTGCTCCAGTTGGTATTGCGTAGCAATATGCATACATATGCATGGTTGCACACACACATATGCGCATCATATATGTGCCTTATACATTTGTCTGTGCCTGTGGATATGTGCCAATATGTTAAGCTTGTAGACCACCTCTACATAAACATGACAGGTGGTCTGCCATGCGGCACAAAATCCGAAGCACAGAAGAAAAGGATGAAAGATCAAAGATGCAAACCACATTAGACAGCCCATTATTATAAGTCTCAGTGGAGGTGTAGTTGATTACTGCTCCTCCCTGAACTCAGTTATTATTAGTTTCTTTTCCCTCTAGAGAACTATTACATTTCTGCTTCCTCGTAAATTTTCCTTGTGTGGTTTCTTAAGGAAAGAAAAATATGCTACGAACAAATTTTGCTTTCTTTTTAACACTCTGGCTTTCGGTCTTCGAGCACGCAGAACAGAGGAAACTTTTTTCCGAAGTTGTCTTGCCTTCGCCGACAGCGCTTTGTCAATATCCATGCCATCCTCTTGCTCCACCACCTCCAGCACTTCCCAGCTATCCAACCCCACCGCCGCCACCTCAAATTTCTGGGAATATCCCACCATCTCAAGGCAATTGCACACCAGTTCCAGCACAGTGCTGTCCTTATCCCCCTCCATATACTCCGACATATCCTTTTGGATTTCAGCCAGTTAACTATTCTGCATCCTGTTCACCTATTTATTTCATTTCAGTTATGTTATTGGTATTCTCTGTTGCTATTCTGCTCTAGAGTTTCTATGGTTTATTTTTCCCCTGGTTCCACTGTCCAGGACTGTAGCTTATTAAACTATGATTTGTAATAAGGCCTTGCTTTTAGGCACCATGCTTTTTCTTTTCAATGTTTTAGGCGTACATAAAACTATCAAGGAGTACATAAACTACCTTGTTTTCATTGTATTGCTGCTTTCTTTCTTTAATTAGTAATTATTATCTTTTCGTTTTACTTTTCAATGTATAGAATTATACTATTACTTCTAAACAGCTGGCTTGATGGAATGATTGCCTTCTTTTAGCATGGATAGTCCTATAATCTTAGAGTGGGCAGTGGTGGTCAAGAAGAGAGAAGATTTGGTAGGTTATATTTAAGATAGTCCTATATTGATTAAGAAATAAAAAATATAACGGCTTGGCTTGTGAGAGTTTATCATTTAATTAATTAATTTTAGATATTTTAGTCATGATAAGTTTAATATATTTATATGTATTGTCTGTATTTGTGTGTTAAAAAAAAATGAATAAATTTGGCTCGATTTATTTATTTGTTAATTTCAGGTATGAATATTCAATCCTAGCATATCAGTTTGGTATCGCTATTATATTTTAAGAATTAATTGAAGTGATAATTAGATATTCATTTCCATTCGTTTCTTGAAAGGATTATAAAAATAATTTTAAATTAATTTTAAATAAAAAATAAATAAATATTTAATATATGTTGATGATCTATCATCTAATTGGATAGTTCTAATTATGATAGGCTCAATATATCTATATATATTTTGTGTATTTATATATTTAATACTCCTTATCCATATAAAAAAAATGCAACAAGTTGTGAGTGACTCATTTAATTCGAAGAATGGAATAACTGAGGATAATTATTCCATGTAATATATTGCATTTATAAAATTTATATTTGATAAGTTTGGAAAATATTTATAATGTAATAAATTATTATGTCTAAAAATTTCAATCAGAATGTGTAATTTTAATTTTTTTTGCTATTTTATAGAATAATTATTCCACTTCTAATTTTGAATTAAAATTAAAAGTAATTAATATATGCCAAATAATTATTTTATTTTCATCATATTCTGTGTTATTCTTTTGAACCAAACGAGGCCGAAGGGTTGTAGCGAGTGCCAAGTAGCAGAAAGAGCTTAGCCTTAATTCCCACATGGCATTGGATTTTAGTTTGCTAGTCTCATACACCCTAACTAAATGGTAAGTATTGGATCCTAATTATGGTTGTCCCATTCCCTAACTAAACGACAATTATGTGACTACGTTTTGTTTTGTTTTTGGTTTGAGACCTTTGAGAAAGACTTATCCATTAGTAGTTGTATACATTTTGCACACCAAGAGATGTCTGCAATTGATGAATCACATTTCCTATCAAGATTCATTGCAACCATTTGTCCTTTACAGCAAACTTATGAATTTCGGGCTATAGATTAACTTGGCAACTACAATTAAGGCCCATATGGGTAGATGAACACTTACCAGTGACCACTCAATCCATCTCTATATTTTTAACAAATACTATTAAGGTTGGAGCCACTAATCTCAGACTATACAAGTAAAAGGTTTAACTCTCAATTTTGAAACCATGCACTCAATTGTTGAATAATTTTGGGGGCATATTATTAGTTAATGATTATATATTCAAGCTTTTGCTCAATTTTGCAGATCCAAGCTCAATGATTTCATATTCTCATTGATTCAGCTGGAAATCCTTCGTGACATTTAATTAAGCAATTCAAATGATGTTCCTTTACTCTTATAATCATGTGAACTATTCACAAAAGATAGGTGATGAGATTATGATTAGATGCTTTTTTTTTTTCTTCTTTTTTGGGTCATTTCTCATAACAGAATCCAAGAAACATGCATTTAATAATAGTTCTGAATTTCTTGCTTTATGTATTCAATAAAAAGAGAATAGGTGAAGTTAAGAACTTGAGAAGCCTTCGAAGTCGTACGAATCCAAATTTATTTCATCTCCCAAAAACAAAATAATGAAAGAGATGCAATAATGCAATGGAAGATAGAAGAACTTTAGCCTCCAAAAGAATTGGAGTGTATAAACTGTAAAGTGAACATTATTTCACTCCAATTATGTTGCAGATCCATGCGGGGACACATAACATATAATGTATTATTTGTTAGAAGATCTTCTCTTTTCTCACAAGGAAAGATGAATTTTTATCCTTTAAGTTAATTTATGTATTTTTTTTATTTTTTTTTTTAACATTAGGAAAAGGGGAATCAAATCTAAATTTATTGTTCAAATAGTATATGTACTTCTCATTAGATTAATTTATGTATTATTAAAATTAAATTTTTTTTATATAAATTTAAAAACTCAAATGTACTAATCATTTGACTAATTTATGTATTTAGTGAAATTAAATTTTATTTTTAAGTAAATCTAAAAACAAAAACACATTCTTCACACTCGAGAAGTAGTTCTCAAATTACTTTTAGATATTGGTCTTAAAAATTGAATATCAGTCGACATATATGGAATATAAACTCCTTGCAAATTGAACTAATTTTTAAAGCAACTCAATTATTTGTGTAGCCTACGAGACTGCAATTCATTTGTCCTTGTTACGAACCAAAAAGAACTTCAATACATCTACATCCACATTTTTACCGGTGTGCTTCCGGAGCTTTACATGCCTTTAATGTATCTATCCAAGCATTACAAGCTCGGTGCCCTTATTTCCACCTACCATGGCAGTTGGCAATTTCCATTTTAATCATAGACAAACTCATAATTTTTAAGGGGATGAGTAAACAATTATATGGAACTGTATCAACAAGAGAAAGATTGAATGGAACTTGCATAACATGAATAATCAATCATGAAAGCTGGAAATACTTGTAGGTTTATTTGCACAGGCATGGTGGGTAAAGCACATAAGCTATGATGGCTAAGGAGCCAATCCAGGCAGATTCAGAGAAGATCTAACATTTTCATAACAAATCCCCCATAATATTATCTATAGAGAGAGAGAAAATCAAAGAACTGGAGATTGCACACAATAGTTTTTATATTACTATGCCAAAATCTTCTTGATTAGTGACAATAACAATGTGTATCAATAGATCTACAGCATCTATGACAAAATACAAATCACAAGCCTCTGAAAACCCTCTTGAATACAAAGGAAAAAAAAAATACCACACACTAAAAATAATAAGAAAAAAAAAATTAAGCACATCCTCAATGAGTAATAAATTAGCCCATTAAGAGCCTCACTTATTCCCCACATACTAAGTAAAAAGGAAAATGGTAAGAACTTACAGCATCAATAGCCCTAAGCATAAACTTAACACCATGGCAACAAGTCTTCCACCACCAAATCTTACACCAGAATTGTCATCAGCTGTTTCATCTGATGGGTCGTCATCAGCTGGTGCATCTGCTGGTGAGTCTGATGGTGCTGAATTCAAGTCCTTGCTAGATTGTGGTGCATCTGCTGCTTTCTCAGGGGCAGGGGCTGGAGCAGGGGTTGGTGCTTCTGCCTTGAATAATTCCTTAGGTAACAAGACCTTGTTGATGGTATATATAGCAAGTGGTTGTTCATCTATTAAAGTTCCAATTATTTTTGCAGTGGTACTTCTTGTCTTCAATGTCACATCCTCACCATCATTTTGCACTGTAAAATCGAACTTGCTTGCGCCATCAGTAGCTAGAGTGTTCATGAGACCATTGTTGGATTTTAACATAGACAAAGATTGATAGATAGGGATACCAAAGAACTCAAGGAATGATGTTTTGCCTGCTGCAGTTAAGTTCTTGAATTTGGGTAGAAAGGCTTTGAATGGATCATCAAGAGGGCAAAACACTGTTAATCCTCCATCAACATTGTCCTGAAAATTATAAAATTCAAAATTCATAAACACTTCAACGTAAACAATAAGTTTCTGCAGCAATTCCACCATTATGCAACATAGTCACCAAAATAATAAAAAAAAAAAAATTCCAAAAAGAGGGATGTAAGGACCTAACTCCTTGTATGCTGCACTACAAGGCAAATATTCACAATTGAATTATCAGTTCAACAAAAATTTGCTGGAAAGTTAATGATTTAACAAATCCCAAAATATATGTAGGAAAAAAAATTCTAAATTTGCATTTAGAGAACTCATTTACCACTATGGCTTCAATCCTACAACATATAATCTCCATTTGAATTGCCCAAGAAATAAACAAGCTAGCCACAGGTAGGAAAAAATTTGTAATTAATATCACATTTTTTTCTCTTTCAATCTCACCTGAAAATGGGCATTACAAACCAGCGGTTTCTTAGATGACCTACAATTTTATTTTTTATTTTTTTTTTATGGTCCAATTGCTAAAGAGAGTTCTAGCAAATTTGTTACTCATTTTTGTTCCCATATATGGAAGTAATGGCACTTATCCTAACTCCAAATTGGTTGCCTTTTGATTTTTGGGATAATCCTAAAGTTGAATTCATTCAAATTAAATCTTTCAATTTTACTTTTTCTTCTTCCATCACATTGAAAGAACAAAAATCCCATTAAAATCTGAACTAATGAAATTTTTTTCTAACACAACAAAAATCCAATCCACACCCACTTAATCAAATATCTTCATTAACAATATATGTTGCTTGCTATGTTCAGCAATTTCTAAAACTGTAGAACTAGATCCATTATCACATTAAAACACTAATTTAATCTTCAAGTACTTGATTAGAACATAGAAGGATAAACAAGTATGATACTTAAAAAGAAAAAGAGAAATATCAAATTTTTCATGATTAATTGTTTAATTACCTGATATGTCTTGGAAGCTTCAGGATTTGCCAGCAAAGTATCAGCGAAAAATTTACAACCATGAGCTGACATTATGCCAGTCAAGTTCATCTGACTTGGTGCAGGTGTCGGAGCCTCAGCCACGTCCGACGGCAAAATCTTACTGATCTGAATAACCGAAATATTATAAGGAACTTCCTCTACAGATTTCACAAAGTAGACGTCAAGGTTCCCTTCATTGTCCTGCGGTCCAAATGCCACCTTCCCTCCTTTAATATCAGTGATATTAACGAATCCTGAGGATCCAGGAGCAGATCCCGTTGCCTGAAACATGGTGGCGGCGAGTGCTGTGCCGTTGGTAATCTGATGAAGTTTCTTGGCGCCGAAATAGTCTAAAAGGACGTGGAGAGAGAGAATGTTCTTGATGGTGTAAATGGAAGGGTGTTTGGAGAGAAGGTCTGACATGGCGGAGTTGTCGACGGCACAAACAGTGATGGTTGTACGGCGGTTGATCTCGCCGGCGAGGTGAGTTATGCTTAGGTAGTGGTTGAAAGTGGAAAGCGATGGCTGTTTGGCGAGTAGGCGCGTGATGTTATGCGCGTTGGAGAATGTGACGGAGGAGGAGAGGAGGAGCAGTAGAGAGAGAACCGTAAAAAGCCGCATCGTGGCCGTTCTGTAGAAGAGAGACGGATAGAGAGTTTAGTGTGCAGTAGCAGAGAGAAGAGGACAGCGAGAAAGTATGTATGAGTGGAGAGTGTATAGAGAGATCTTTAGAGTGAGAGATAAGTGGAAATAGGCTTGGATTTTGCTTAATTTACAGGTTAATGCCATTTGTTTCTTTTGTTTGTTCTTAATTTCAGTTATGGTCCTCAACTTTAGTGAATTTCAATTTGTAAATTAACAAAATATTTAGATATTATAGAAAATCTTTTAAAGCAAAGTCTTAAAATTTACTTTTAATTATAAAATTATATTAGACAAAAAAATTATTTAATAATAATATATTTCTTAAATATTAATATAAAATCTAGAAAGAGAATGTGATTTTATATACACTGAAATATAATCTAATAACAAGTGCAGATTTCTCTATATAATAGATGTCTTAATTATCTAAAAAATTTAAAATTTTATATCACTTTTTAATTTTATTTAAAATTTAAAATGTTGTCAATTTTATTTTAATTTTAAAATTAATTGTAATTATGATCAACTCTTAAAATTAGAAAATTTAATGATTTAAAAAATTTAAAAATTTGTCTATTTTTTAATTTTATCCAAAATTTTATTTTTTGTCATTTTTATTAATAATTTGAATTTTATATAAATTCAAATTAATTTACAGTCTCATAAATAGTGTTAACTATATTATTTTTTTAAAAAATATGATAGGATAATTATATTCAGCTATATAAATTGTTTTTCTTGTTTAAATACTTATACAAACCAATCTTATATTAGACTTTATAACAAACTAATTTATTATTTTACTTAATAAAAAAAATTTCTCTGTATATATATTAAATTATTTTATTACATATGATTTATACAATTATCAAAAAATCTATTTTATTAATAATTTATTATATTATTTTTAATTTTAAAGAGTAATTTATCTATTTTATTTAAAACGTCATATTAATTTTAATTTTAAAAGTTACTTTTTTTTCAATAATCAAAAAGAGTAAATTTAAAATTTAAACTCGGTTTGAATAAAATTATTTGAATCTTTCATTAATTCTATTAAATTTTAAAATGATTTAAACTCAAATATAAAATTAGAAGTTAATTTATTATATATCTTATAAAAATAAAAATTATTTTAAAAGTTAAATATTATATAAGTTTATTATATTATTTTCAATATTAAAAATTATAAATAAAGTTAAACATGTATTAAATTCAAATTATTGATTGGAATTGATAAAATTTAAAGTTTTGGATAAAATTAAAAAATATAAAAAATTTTAAATTTTTTAGGTCATTAGATTTTTCAATTTTGAGAGTTGGCCATAATTATAATTAGTATTAAAAATTTAAATAAAATTTAAAATTTTGGAAAAAAAATGAATATTTTAAATCATCAAGCAGCAATAGATCTCTCATTCTAATGCTGAAAAAAATATATATATATTATTCTATTGATATAAAATAAATTTTAATAGATAAATTGAAATTAATAATAAATTTAAGGGCAATTAATGAAATTAAACATGCCAAGCAAGTAGAAAGAGTCAAGCGAAGAAAAGTGAGATAATTAGTGCATTAGACAAGGTAAATTTTGTATGAATTGGTTAAAATTTGAAGTCACATTTTCCTTAAAGTGGTAATATAATTTTTTTCTACTAATTATTTATTTTTATTATTTTGTACACTGTAAATCCTCTTGCCAAATGCCAATAAGATAATAATTAGGGGCATGGTGATTTAATTATCCACTAATAGGGGGTCTATTGGACAATTAAGCCTAGCAAGTAGCAAAAAACTTTATAACAAGCTTCAATAATTGAGCTTTTGCTTATATCAAAGGCCTTGTTGATGTGATAATTGATAAACCATTTACCTTTTGCCTACTTATTATTATGTCTATGTTGGTTTTTGATCTTTCAAATCAAATTGTAAATATTATTTTATTAATAAGGTATTTTAATCAAATTACATATAATTATTATTTTTAATATTTATAGGTCTCATTATTTTAACCATATAGTTAGTTGTAATTAATTACAATAACAAATGTCATGTCATTTATATCCTACTAAATAAATGGTCAAGATATGATCTTGGCCATCCAAAGATCCAAAATTCACTTGATACACTAGTGTACCTGGTGCACCAAAGAATTGGCCCTTGTGATGTCAACAGTGTAGTATAAATAATTAAGAATGATTAAATATTGAACATTGAGAATCCCATTTTGACTGATTAGTACCACAAAAAGGACAACACATAAACACATATTTGGGATTAAAAAGTTATGAAGTGAAGAAAGATAAGGATCATTATGTAGTAATTCAATTGTATGTGTAATCACTTATACTAAATATTATGTTTCAACATTTTTATAAATATAGTGAAATACTAAGAAATTATATTATAATAAATCCACAATAAGTATATATATAATTTTAGCAATAAATTTAAACTCAAATTCTCTTTTATTAATATTAAAAATAAAAATAAATTACTTGATAAATATATGAAGTACATTATATCGTGTATTAATATAATTAAACATGTTTATAGAAAAGTAACTTTTAGCGCTGATTGGCAAAGAAGGGTGTGTGCATGGAGAAAATGATGAAACTTCCATAAGAAAAAACAATACATTACCATACAAATCAAAGATTGAGATTTGAGTAAAGAAAAGAAAAGAAACACCTCACGTGCTTTTAGCATCACTTGATTACAAATTAAGGTACTAAATTCTCTTTCCATGTCAAGACTCATAAGTATGGAATATCCTTTTTTTTTTGTTATGGTAAAAGAAGTCGAAATTATTTTTTTTAGCCTATATGATTACAATACGTAATATTATTTTAATAATTCTCATTAAATTAATAAATAAATTTATTATAATAAATTTTATAATATTATAATAATAAATGATAAAAATTCAAATCTATAATTTTCTTTTTGTTAAAACCAATCGATATCAGATAATCACATTAAACATCAATTATTTTGAATTTGAATTAAAAAAATTCTTTTTGGGTTATAAATTTTTACAATAATAATTACTAGTACTCGAATTCGAGACCACTGCATTCATAAAGATTTAAATTTAATAGTTGAAAATTCTTTATTTTTTAATTCAACTAATCTCAGTATTAAAAATAAAAAATTTATATTTTTATAATATAAAACAAAATTATACTTATAAATTTAATTTAATAATATGTATGTACACTAACAAATTAAAAAAAAAAAAAGTGTATTAGATTAGACATTCTTGCAGCCTTGCACCAAATACCTTATCTGTTTTATTCTGCATCCGCACCATACTGGAAAAGTTCCTTCCTTTTGGGTCCCATTAGAGATTTTGTAGCAAGAGCCAGTTGGAGTAGGGCCCGTGAACCAAATATGTAGTGAATTTGGTTGCACACAATTTATGATAAAACCGCCAATCTTAGTTGTCTAATTATTGACCGTCAGTTTACAAACTCATCGAGCACAATTTATTTTATTGTTATCATGAAAAAGTTGATTTTTAGTTTATTTTATTACTCCATTTCAACATTTAATTAATTAATTAATTTGCTGGATGAACTTATTACAATTAATTGGATCAACGGGTGGTCAATTTAGCAACTAATTAATGTAAAATATATTGAATTTCTTTTTCTTTAACAATTATGGTTGATTCATCAACCACTAAAAATTATAAATCAATAATTTTTTTTTTTTTATACATCATAAATTTATTAAAGATAACTGAAATTGTCATAATTTTAAATTTTAAATTTCTTTACTTTGAAATAGAGAGTAGATGACTAAAATCTAATTGCTATTTTTATATTTTTACTGATTTTGACATAATATTTTCAACAAATATTTTTTTTATCAAATTCGTTAATTTAGTTAATTTTTAAATTGATACTTAATTCAAAAATTTGATATGAAATCACTTGAAAATTTAAAACTCAACTCTATAGCCCCAACTATCGAATTAAGAACCCGTTTAATTTAATGGTCAGCTTGAATAGTTAATGGTCAGTTGCGAATAGTTAGCAGTCAATCGCTAATGATAAATTATTATTTGCTACAAATAGTCATTGAATATTTGATCATTTAGCTTTTAAAATTAAATTTAGATTATAAAATGTCTTATAAATATATTATTTCATATTATGATGAATTTTAATTATATGCAAACTAATAATTTAATATTATATACAAAATATATTAATAAAAAACTACATATTTTAATTAATGTATATTTAATTATATAAATAAAATATAAATATTAAAATAATAATCTATATCTTTTATTTAGTAATAAATATTTTCATAATTATTTTAAATTTTAACAAAAAACTAATTTTGAGTTAAAAAATTACAAATTCTAACTTTTATCTAAAAGTTAGCTATTGGGGATTTATTTATTTTTGAAACAAATAAAATACTGAATTCAAATATATTATCAATATTTTTATAATCAGACCGATTAAAGGACTAGTACAGTTAAAGAGTCAGAGGATCAGAGGTTCGATCGAAATCGAATCAGTTAAATCAAGAAAAAATCGATATATATATATATATATATAATTTGACATTTATTATATATATAATGAAATAAATATAATGTAATTATAATTAAATCAAAACTTTAGATAAGATTATATTTCTTATAATATTAATCCAATCACACTAAGTAAAAAATTATAGAGATTTTTTAAAAAATATCAAAAAAATAAAAAATATTTTATTTTTATTGTTAGAAATTTTTTTTCAAAAATATTACATATCTAAATTTTTTTTTTCAAAAATACCACATATTTAAAAATATTTTTTTACAAATACGATATATAATAAAGATATACTACACATGTACCAAAAAACAATAAGAATGAAAAAAAACAACCGTAAAATAAAAATAAAAAATCAAAAAACAGTATATTTGTGTAATATTCCCAAAGTTATATATATAATAAGCTATGAATATTTACTTGCTCAAATATCTGCTCACGCAATAGGATTATGATTTTGACTTCGAGTAAATTTTAACGTCAGGTAAAATTAAAACGAAACTACTGAAATTCTCTTAATATTTTTTAACTCAAAATAGTGTCATTTTTATTTGATAAAAACGATTTTGTTTTGATAAAAAATTAAAAAAAATTGACCCGCTCGAATCGAAAAAACCAATATAATTAGATTGATTCATCAATTAATCAGTTTTTAACCGATTTTTAAAAGATGAGTAAATAAAATTGATCGGATCTATTTTTAATTTGATTTTTAATTTTTTAATTTTATAAATCGATTCGATCCGATTTTAATAAACATGAATTTAACAACTTATTTATTTGTTTATATTTTATATTTTATATTTTATATTTATCAAACATTTCGTAACCGATTTCTAAATGCAAAACCAAACCGGCACTAAATTGCCCATGCCCTTGGCTACACTGGGGTTATTTTCGTAGTTTATGGAAGCGAAGAGGGTAATTTAACGACAAAGTGAGGGGCCGCAGCCCATCTGTATGTTACTTTTTTGGTTAAAAACAGTGGGGTCCAAACGCAGTGCTGGTCTGGCAGAGGTAAGCGAGAGGATGCCACGTGGATACTGAGTGATCAACACAATACTTCCACCGACAATTTTATTAGTTTGTGTTTTTCGACGGTTACGATTCTTCCGTTTGCAACTCTTCTTACTTAGGACCCACAGCCATTCCTCTCTCTCTCTCTCTCTCTCACTTGAAGCTATTTTTATTTTATTTTATTTTTGCCATAAAATCTATTAGTTGTTAACACATTAATTTTTATTTATAAAATTTGTATTGCATTTTAATCCTTAATATTTTTATTTATATAATATTTTGATCCTTTAAATTTTAAAGCATAATGTATTTTAATTTTTTAATTATTATATTATAAAATATTTTAGTCCATCAAAATTTAAGATTTTTAATTGAAGTTAGTTTAGTTGCTAAAAATGCTAATTTTGAAATAATAGGAACTAAAATGTTAAAAATGCTAATTTTAAAATAATAAGTACTAAATATTAATTATATCAAATTTAAAAAATATTATAATAATTGATCTTAATCATATTAGCTAAGTAGAAGCAATATTTTTTACTCCTTTTTTTAGCTATTAGTATAAATATGCAATTTGTATTCCAAATAAATTAACATTAGTCATAATTTAAAAAATTTCAGTTATTCGAATATCTCCTAACAATTTTAAAATAAAAAGTATGAGAAAGAAAATTTTAAAATTTGAAATTGGGTGTTTTAAGGTTGATATCCACGTGACAATTAAGCAAAAAAATTTTCTAATTAGGTGATATTTAGATTGATGAAATTTAAATGTGAAATTTTAAAAAATTTATAAATTATATTAAAAATTATTATTTAGTTAGTAAAAAAAAATTAAAATTAATGAATTATTTAAAATTTATTATCTACTACAATCTCTTATTTTAAAATTTTTTTAAAATTTTATATAAAAGGTAAAATTTTGAAAAATCGCTAGTTTTAATGAATAGATAATTTTATAGATTATATTTTTATTATAAAAATGATATTAAAATTTATGATTTTATCCCAAATAAATGAAATTATATAAATTTATAAATAAAAAAAAATCTAAATCTTTAATTTTATAAATTTTATTTATTTCAAACTTTTCAAACCAAATTTATTTATAATAATTATATCAAATTTATTTAAATTTTTTTAAAGTGTCAACTATTAATTACTAGATAAATGTTAAATAGTCAAATATATGTTGTTACAAAAGTTTAAATTTGAAAATTTTTAAAATAATTTTATTAAATTATCATATTAAAAATTATTTTGAAATAAAAATAAAAATACTAATATTTATCTTTAATTATCATTAAATATTTTTATTAATAATAATTTTACTAAATATTTAATAATATTTAATTATCAACTAATATTTATCCTAAATAACCAAACAGCTCATAATAAGCTTTGGAGAAAACCTAGGGGATTCAATCTCTTTTTACCTAACATCACATGGCTGTACGCATGCACAATTGCAGATGAAACAACAAGAAAGTAATATAAATAATAGCATGAAAAAGAAAAAGTCAATTTAAAGATTACCTGTATCCAATTCTTATCCATATTTTAAGCCCCTAATTTGACAATCAACAACATAATATTTTTGAATAAGAAATGAGAATTAGGTTAGCACAATCCAGGTCTGTATGGGTTGTTCCTCACTTTCTTTAATTTTGTCCATATGTTCCTTATATTATGCCCTAAAAACACATATTTTCTATGATGTTGATGTGTGAATTGATAAACATTCTTGATTAGTGAATAATAATCAATGTATTTATGTCAGTGTCCTTGTGGCATTTATATAAATGGATATCTCAAGTCGGCGGGTAGTTTTTACTACTGCTAAAATGCTGATTGGCTAATGTAGTCTTTATAAGGGGCAAAATAAAATTGGGACACATTTGTCTATTTTTCATATTTTCATGGAAAGAGATGTATCTCTAGACACAATAGCCCACAAACTCTTAGATTTTAGTCATTATCATTAGATGGGTATTTTTGGAAAATTATGTTATAGGGTGAACACAATGCATGAATCCCCTAATCTGTATCACATAATCGATTTGAATTATTTTGAAAAATAAAAAAAATATTATTCTGAAAAATTAAAAAATCCAAAAAAATTAATTAAGATCAAATCATATAAAATTAATGGAACGATTTCAAATTTTTGTGTTAATCCGAACTGAGATTCGTTTCGAATCGTATTAATTTAAATTATATTGAAAATTCAAATAATCAAACATATTTATTTATTAAAATATGAATTTTTTATATTTCATATTTATATTTTATATGTTTTCATATATTTTATATGTGTCACAATTATATATATATATATATATAAATTAATTGTATGTGATTGAAAAATGAAATTGAAAAATAAAAATTAAGTACTAATGAATAATTATATTTAAATTGGTAAGTTATTATAGTATATATAATTACTAAAAAATTAAACAATGATATTGTAATATATATATATATATATATATATATATATATATATATATTACAATATCTTTTATAAAATTTAAGTAGTATATATATAATTATTAATTTATTATTTCTAACTACTATTTAGTGTTAGTAATAAATAATTAGTAATATGACTGAAGCTAGTAAAATTAATTCTAGATGGTTTGGAAACAAATTTGTATGTAAAAAGTCGAATTTAGATAAATAAAAAAAAAATTATATAAAAAATTGAATTTGAATGCATTAAATAAAAATCTTATATAAATTAATTAGACATTTTTTTTTTGGTTACTAGAGTTGGGCCGCACCTACCTCCATCTTTGTTAGTAACACTAGACTTATTAGTGACTGGTAGTATATATTAATTTTATCCAAATATAATAAGATAATTTGTATAATTGTAGTTTTATAACTTAATCACTAATAATATTAATAGTCTAATAAAAAAATATTACTTTATAATGTTTTGAACCAACATACTGGAAAATCCGAACGAGATTTTTTTTTTTTTTAAATCAAATCATTCCGAAGAGAAAAAATAAATAAATAAAAAAATCTAAACTTCAGATCGGTATGGATATTTTTCAATATATGAATATTTTCGAACCGTACCACTCTGTCTTCACCAATACTCATTAGCTTCGACTCATAAGTATTATGTTAAGGCCCAATTGATGGCTCCATACCTAGTTTAAGTCTACTCAATAATAAGTTCGTTAGGCCCAGCCTGAGTATGGGACGATTCAAATTAAGAGAGATGAAAATAAATTGATATTTGGTTTAGCAATCCATTGCTGAAGTTCAATTTTTATTTTAATCTTTCAAGTAACATTAAAATTTTTTGACACAATGGACAGATTATTTCTCTGGAATTAGAAGATTATTGACCTCAAATTGTAGCAAAACCTCTTTAGAAACACAAAAAGGAAAATAATGCATGCTGTAGAAAAACCTCCATTGAATCATAAACAAAAAAAACCTCCCTCTACTTGTAAAAAATGGGGGCTTCCTGCATTGGTACGTTTTTATTCATGTAAATTATGTCATCAATGAGCTTTAGTTTAACGATATTGTAAGATTTCTAATTAACATTAAACATTAAAAAAAAAACATCATTGTCTAACTATTTTTGAGTTAAAAACCAAGACTTAAAGACCTCTATCTCTGAAGGATTCTTCCTTCAGTGCTTTTGGCAATAATAACAAGTCATACACTTTCATTATTCACCCACAATTAAGTAGCTTCACAAGATTTATCTAACAACAATTACAAATAATTGAAAGCAAAGTATTCTAAGTACAATGAAATTGATCAAAGACAAAACAAAAAAATTCTACAGACATGTCTAATCCAATGAAGCTCAATAAGATTATTAATTTTAATTTCTCATTTCATCTTAAAGAAATTATCAATTAACAGAAATAATGGAAGCAAAATTACTTTAATATCAGATTATCATAAAAATTACTACTTTTTTTTTTTTTTTCCTTTGGCAAAATAAATTCAAATACATTAACAACAGCAATAAAACAGAACTCCCAAATTGGGTGTTTGTTCAATTAAAACTTTCAAAGAACTTGTCTATCAGCAGCCTCAGCAACAATGGGCAATCTAGGAACCTGACCCAACAAACAAGAACTAGACCCATATATCAAACAAACCAAAAGGTACAAAAACACAGTACTATCCAAACTCATCAACAAATCCAATCCCAACCCATCT
>CANXYC010265901.1:0-12004 GCA_948193065.1 Aleurites moluccanus | reverse complement strand
TCAAAGTTAGAAAGCGAACAAATTACTTTTCCGGGAATCGGCAGTGCCGGGAACACTGTCGAGAAATTAGCAGTCCGGTTAATAGAAGAATTTATGATTCTGACTAGGGGTAAAAGATCATATAAATGCATGTGTAATTTTGGTAAAAAGAAAGAGGTAAAAAATATTTAGAAACACTGAAAAGTAACCAATGGTAAAGCCGTAAATAAATAGAACTTTAAGGTGAATAGTGAAAATGAGTCTGTCTGAGTTACATAATGACTCTGAAACTATTTTTATAAATAAGTATAAATTAAAATATGCCTTTTGAATCCCCACATTGAAATCTAAATTTTGACAGAATTATCAGAATAAATTACAAAAGAAGTTGGGATCAAAATATGATTTCTTAAAAACTTAAGGACTAAAATGTAAATTGCCATTTGATTTTTGTATAAAAGCATGCCTTAGAACAAATTTTTCCATCTTCTTCCTTTCTTCTTCATATGGCCGAACCCTTCTTCTTCAATTCTCCCATCCATTTCTTCATTTTCTAACCAAATTTCTTAAGGAAAATTTATAGAAAACCTAACTATAAACCTAGTTCTACCATTCCCCACCATTAATTTGCTTGGAAAGCTAAAGGAATCTAAGGAACATTGGCTTATAGATTTCGGCAATCACACTCCATCAAGGTAAGGAATTGTTTTGTTCAACTTTATGGTTTATTTAGATGATTTAGGAGTTGAATTGAATGGGTTTTAGGTTACATTGCATCAATTGATGCATTTGGATAGAAAACCCTAATTTGCCTAATCAATTTGAAGTTGTTTGAATGAGCTTGATAAATTAGAGTTAGTTTGTATTAATTGATGTTAAAATATGTTAATTGGAGGCCATTAAGTAACTAATTGATGGTTATTTTGGTGTAGAAAATCAAGTTTGCACAAGTTATGCATTTTGCCTCCTTTGAAGCAATTGGGAGGAAATCAATTTTCCAAGGCATTTGGAAGCTTTAGGTGAGATCTATATGCATCAAATTATATGCCTATACAATTGGAATGATGATTGGAATTCATTTGTTTGAACTCCATTTTGGCTGAATGCCTTGCACTATTCATTGCCTTTGATTTTCTTTATTTTTTCCTTTGAATTCCTATGCCATTTTCATCCCTTTTATATTGTTTAATCCCTTATATTTGTATCCTATTGAGTTGTTGCCAATGTGAACTTGTGTTGATTGAATTGGGCATGCCAAATTTGCACCCAACCCTAACCGATTGGCTTGCCATTTTCTGTCCACCAAGTGTTTGATTAAATGCCTAGTTGTTTTTGCCTTGGCCTATTGCTTTGTATTCCATAGGCCTACCATTTGAATGCCATCATTGCCAGCGACATTGGCATGCCAATTGCCCTTCCTTTGTCGAGCCAACTTTTGTTTCATGCCTTTGTTGATTACCAAACCACTTGTCATTGATTATATATCGTCTATTGCAATGCCATTGATTCTATTGATAATTGATTTGATTGATATTGAGCTTATTGATATGGAGGATACCATTGTTGTATAATGGTGTCTATTGATATGTTTCTTTCATATATTGATCCTAATATGGCTTGACAGAGCTACCGATCTGACAGGGTAATGGGAATATACTGTTGGCGATATGCACATTGTATTACTGATACCCTAGCTAGGAAGTGTTATAGTCCTAGCCATAAGATTTTATCATTCTTATGCTTACTGATATGGATATTACTGGAGACTGTATGTTCGCATATAGTCCATACTGATGCTACTAGAGACTGTATGATTTCATATAGTCCATCCCTTTATCTGTCTTTTCATATCATACCGAGCCTATGATATATCTATTGATTATTCTGTCACCATCTGTATTTGATTCTATAACTTGTTTATATTGACACCATTGATCCATTTGTTATCCATTATATTTATTGGCGATGCATATAGATTCACCGAGTATCTTATATACTCACCCTTAGCTTGTTTAACCATTTCAAGAAAGGAGTATATTGCAGAATCCCATCTTCAGACATATGAGGATTTCTACTTGCTATTGATTAATGTAGATATTATATATTCTGTATTTTTGGTGGTCATAATCTAGCTACTCTATGGGGTATGTATGGGTTAGTTAGAGTATGAAAATGTATATATTTATGATGATGACTTATGGTATTTAATGCTAATATGATATGGTATAATGATTGTTACAGCCATCTGCACTAAATTGCAAAAATAATTACAGAATGATAGAATGAATGGTAATTAAGTAAAATAGTTAATTAATTATGGTTTATAAATTATGCATGTGATACTGGATTCTACGGGTGTCGGTCAACATTTGCATCTCCCGCATCCTAGGACCGTCGCGATCCGAAATCGGGTCATGACAGAGGTGGTATCAGAGCTCTAGGTTACAGACAGTGGAATTTGAAGCTACAGATGAATAGTACCTGAATTATAGAGGAATAGTTACTAAGTACAGAATGGGGTAGAATTAAGTAAACTATGGAGCATGGGATTCCCTTTATCGTCTTTTGCTATTATCGTATGTTATGTGTTAGTATTCTGCATTTATGTGATATACTGAGTATGTTTCCTATTTTTTTGACAGATTGCAGAGATGTCCGATGATAGGAACAGAGATACCAAAGAGGCAAAGATAGCCTCTAATGAGTCATTGGTCAGAGAGTTCTCAGTTTCGGAGGGTCCGTCCAAATCTCGACAGACTACAGAGGATGCAGAAAGGGGCGATGATCCCTAAAGAGTTGAGATGATGAGGGGATTGATGGAGTTACGTAAGGATTTAACAGATTTGAGGTGGGAACATCAGAATATACCGCCGCCACCAGTTCTAGCAGCAGTGCCTCCACCTGTGGCACCAGAGGCAGTACCAGTTGCACTGGCTCCTGTGAAGCTAGTAGGGGTTCCTTGGGAGCCTACTGTACAAGGAGGCCATAGAGTTATTGAGGAGGGTGGTGTATCTATGTTTAGCTTTCTAAAGTTAAACCTACCAGAGTTCAGGGGCGACAGAGACAGTGACCCAGTGGACTTTCTGGAGGAGGTTAAGAAGGTAGTTAGGAGACTACCTTGTTCTGAGTTGAGAGCTATTGAGTTGGTTGGATTGTTACTGAAAGGGAAGGCGTGGACTTGGTTTTCGAGAAGGATGGAGCCTAGGTTAGATGGTGAGCATCCACCCTCATGGGCTAAGTTTCGTCAGGGTCTGATAGATGAGTTCATTACTGAGGGGGTGAAGACTCGTAACTTGATTCAGTTTGAGCAGTTGGAGCAGGGTAGCATGTTTGTAGAGGAATATGCTGAGGAGTTCATCAGGTTGAGTAGGTATACTACTCATACTGTTCCTACTGAGGCTAATCTGATCAGCAGGTTTAGGAGGGGTTTACATGCTGCACTTCATAATGCTTTGTTGGCTATAGAATTTACTTCTCTGATGACAGTTATTAATAAGGCTACACAGATGGAAAAGAAGTATAAGACAGAGAGGGCAAAGAGGGACCAGAAGAGGAAAGGAGGTCCAGGAGCTCAGATTAGGAGGGGGAGAGTAGCTCCCAGCCTAGGCAGGCTGAGCCAATACCCCGATCTGATCAGAGATCATCAGCTAGTAGTTAGAGGAGGAGAGTACTGAGTAGGGGACCGCCAATGGTTCAGTCAGCACCTGCCTATACTCAGGGGTCTTTGAGACCAGTTGCACAGACTCCTAGTATCCCTAGTTATGGGTTTTATGGATGGAGACATGGAAGGAAATGTTGAAGACAGATTGGTGCTTGTTTGAGATGTGACCAGTAGGTCACTATGCTAACAGATGTCCATTGAGGGGTGAGCAGCAATCATCTGCTACGGTTTCACAGCTAACAATACAGATAAGTCAGAATGTGGGTAAAGAGGCTTCAGGTAAAGGTAGAGCCAGAGGAGGACAGGCTCCCAGTAGTAGTCAGGCCCCAGTAGGTAGGGGTTAGGGCAGAGTATTTGCAGTTAATACCCAAGAGCTCAGAGATCAAACAACGTGGTCACAAGTACTATTCTGATTCATAATGAGATTGCAGATGCCTTATTTGATTCTAGTGCTACTCATTCCTTTGTGTCACCACACTTTACACCTAAATTGAATAAGGAAAGGAAATCGTTAGATGTGCCTTTAGTGATTGCTACACCGATGAGTGAAAGTATTGATGTGGATTATTTCTATCCTGACTGTGTGATTGAGATTGATGATAACATATTGCATGCTGATTTGATTGAACTGTCAGTATTAGAGTTAGATGTTATTTTGGGTATGGATTGGCTTACGAGGCATCGGGCAGTTATTAATTGTTATCAGAAGAAGGTTAGGTTTCAGCCTGAGGGATAGCCAGAGTTTGAGTTTCAGGGTGATATACGGGAGTTCAGATTTAATATAGTTTCTTCTATCAAGGCTAGGAGGATGATTGGGAAAGGTTGTTCAGCCTATTTAGCTCATGTGATAGATATGCAGAAGTCTTCTGTAGATCTTGATTAGATACCAGTAGTTCGAGAGTTTCCTGATGTGTTTCCTGAGGAGTTATCAGGGTTTCCCCCATATAGGGAGATTGAGTTTGAGACTGAGGTGCATGCAGGCACTAATCCTATATCTATTCCTCCATACAGAATGGCACTAGCTGAATTGAAGGAATTAAAGGTGCAGTTATAGGAGCTATTGGATAGAGGGTTCATTAGACTGAGTAGTTCTCCTGGGGGTGCACCGGTTTTGTTTGTAAAGAAGAAAGATGGCTCTTTGAGGATGTGTATAGATTATAGGCAGTTGAACTATCCACTGCCTCGGATAAATGACTTGTTTGATCAATTGCAGGGTGCCAGCCATTTTTCGAAGATTGGTCTAAGGTCTGGGTATTACCAGTTGAAGATTAAGAAGGGTGATGTACCTAAGACTGCTTTCAGGACCCGATATAGGCATTATGAGTTCTTGGTGTTGCTATTCGGGTTGACCAATGTACCGGCTACTTTTATGGATCTGATAAATAGGGTGTTCAGGTCATTTTTGTATAAGTTTGTCATAGTATTCATTGATGACATACTTATCTATTCTAGGAGTGAGGAGAAGCATATGGAGCATCTGAGGATTGTATTGCAGAGACTTCGAGAGCATCAGCTACTAAGCTATCTAAATGCCAGTTCTGGCTAACCGAAGTATGTTTTCTTGGGCATGTGATATGCAAGGATGGTATTAAAGTGGATCCTCAGAAGATTGAAGCAGTTGCAAATTGGCCTCAATCTACCAATGTTTCTGAGGTTCGCAGTTTTCTGGGTATGGCAGGGTATTAAAAGAGGTTTGTAAAGGATTTCTCCAGGATTGCAGCTCCGTTGACTAAGCTGATGCGAAAACAGGAGCGTTATCTGTGGACTGATGAGTGTGAACGCAGTTTCTAGACTCTGAAGTATTATCTCACTAGTGCTCCAGTGTTAGCATTGCCATCAGAGGGGGAGAAATTTATTGTGTATTGTGATACTTCTCGGATCGGATTGGGGTGTGTACTGATGCATAACATGAGGGTGATTGCTTATGCTTCTCATCAGTTAAAGAAGTATGAAGCGAATTACCCGACACATGATCTGGAGATGGCAGCAGTGGTATTTGCATTGAAGATTTGGAGGCACTACTTGTACAAGTATGAGATATATACTGATCATAAGAGTTTATAGTATATATTTCAGCAGAAGAATCTGAATCTTCGACAGCGCAGATGGGTGGAGCAACTTAAGAATTATGACTGTGAGATCCTTTATCGCCCAGGTAAAGCCAATGTAGTGGCTGATGCACTGAGCAGGAAGCCCATGGATAGTTTAGCTCATATCATGGTTGGCAGGAGACCTTTGATCCGAGAGATGAGGGATTTGGCAGATATGGGAATGGAGTTGGATTTGGGATCCTAGGATCAGAACTAGGCTCTAATAGCCCAATTTTGGGTGAAGTCATTGTTGCTTGATGATATTAAAGTGGCTCAGGATAGGGATGTTTATCTACTAAAGCTTAAGGGAGATGTGCAAAGTGGAAAAATGACAGAGTTTACAGTGGAGGATGGTGTACTGAAGTGTGGGAAGCGTATATGAGTACCTGATATGGATGGGCTACGAGATCAGATTATGAAAGAGGATCATTACTCAGCATATAGTGTACATTCATGGATTACCAAGATGTACCATGATCTAAAAGATGTATATTGGTGGCCTGGTATGAAGAGAGATGTGGCTCAATTTGTTTCCAAATGCTTAGCATGTCAGCAGGTTAAGTTTGAGCATCAGAAACCATAAGGATTGCTTCAGGAGATTGAGTTGCCAGAGTGGAAATGGGAGCAGGTTATTATGGATTTTGTAGTGGGTCTACCGAGGACTACGAGGGTTTATGACTCCATATGGGTGATTGTAGACCGGTTGACGAAATCTGCTCATTTTCTGGAGGTTAAGACCAGTTATACGACAGCTCAGTATGCACAGTTGTATGCGAATAAGATTATACGACTTCATAGAGTTCATTTGATTATTATTTCAGATAGAGGTACATAGTTCACCTCTCGATTTTGGTAGAAATTTCAGGAGGCTATGGGGACTCAATTACAATTCAGTACTACTTTTCATCCGCGGACTGATGGGCAGTCGGAGAGGACAATCCAAACTTTGGAGGATATACTTTGGTTGTGTGTTTTGGATTTCAAAGGTAACTGGGATTACTATCTGTCATTGATTGAGTTCTCTTATAATAACAGTTTCCACTCTTCTATTGGTATGGCTCCATTTGAAGCACTATATGGTAGAAAATGTAGATCTCTAGTGTGTTGGGTGGAGCCAGGAGAGAAGCAGCTAGAGGGGCAAGAGTTGATCAGGGAAACTATGAAAAAGGTGCCTATGATCAGAGATCGGATGAAGACCGCCTTCAGTAGGCAGAAGAGCTATGTTGATCCGAAGACGAAAGATGTACACTTTGCAGTTGGTGACCATGTCTTCCTTAAGATCTCACCGATGAGGGGTATTATGAGATTTGGGAAGAGAATAAAGTTGTCACTAAGGTTTATAGGTCCATTTGAGATTCTTGAGAAGATAGGTAATGTGGCCTATAGATTGGCTCTTCCATCCAATATGAGCCATGTACATCCTGTTTTCTACATCTCGATGCTACAGAAATATGTGTTTGATCCATCACATTTATTGGAGGTACAAGATGTGGGACTCAATAAGGACTTGTCGTATAAGGAGTACCCAGGGAGATAGTTGATTGACAAGTCAGGTAGCTGCGAAATAAGGAGATCCCCATGATAAAAATGCTTTAGAGAAATCAGTCAATGGAGGAGTGCACTTGGGAGAGCGAGCAGGATATGAGAGGCAGATATTCATTCCTGTTCCAGCAATGAGGTATGTATTTCATTTAAATTTGAGGATGAATTTATTTGAAGTAGGATAGAATGTAATACCCTAGAAATTCCTAACTCATATGCATGATTTAATTCTCAGTATATGGTTTAAAGGCATTGAAATTATGGGAAATAATTTTAGAGACACAGTTAGAAAGCGAACAAATTATATTTTCAGGAATCAGCGGTGTCGGAAACACTGCTGAGAAATTAGCAGTCCGGTTAATAGAAGAATTACTGATTCTGACCAGGGGGTAAAAGATCACATAAATACATGTATAATTTTAATAAAAAGAAAGAGGTGAAAATATTTAAGAACACTAAAAAAGTAACCAATGACAAAATCGTTAATAAATGGAACTTTAAGGTGAATAGTGAAAATGACTCTGAAACTATTTTTATAAATAAGTATAAATTAAAATAAGTATTTTGAATCCCTACATTGAAATCTAAATCCTGACAGAATTGTCAGAATAAATTAAAAAAGAAGTTAGGGTCAAAGTATGATTTCTGGGAAACTTAAGGACTAAAATATAAATTGCCATTTGATTTTTATTTAAAAGCATGCCTTAGAACAAATTTTTCCATCTTTTTCCTTTCTTCTTCATATGGCCAAACCCTTCTTCTTCAATTCTCCCATCCATTTCTTCATTTTCTAATCAAATTTCTTAAAGAAAATTTATAGAAAACCTAATTACAAACCTAGTTATACCATTCCCCACTATTAATTTGCTTGGAAAGCTAAAGGAAACCAAGGAACATTAGCTTATAGATTTCAGCAATCACACGTCATCAAGGTAAGGAATTATTTTGTTCAACTTTATGGTTTATTTAGATGATTTAGGAGTTGAATTGAATGGGTTTTAGGTTAGATTGCATCAATTGATGCATTTGGATAAAAAAAAAACCCTAATTTGCCTAATCAATTTGAAGTTGTTTGAATGACTTGATGAATTAGAGTTATTTTGTATTAATTGATGTTAGAATATATTAATTGGAGGCCATTAGGTAACTAATTGATAGTTATTTTAGTGTAGAAAATCAAGTTTATACAAGTTGTGCATTTTGCCTCCTTTGAAGCAATTGGGAGGAAATCAATTTTTCAAGGCATTTGGAAGTTTTAGGTGAGTTCTATATGCATTAAATTATATGCATATACTACTGGAATGACGATTGGAATTCATTTGTTTGAACTCCATTTTGGCTGAATGTCTTGTACTATTCATTGCCTTTGATTTTCTTTGTTTTTTCTTTTGAATTCCTATGCCATTTTGATCCCTTTTATATTGTTTAATCCCTTATATTTGTATCCTATTGAGTTGTTACCAATGTGAACTTGTATTGGTTGAATTGGGCATGCCAAATTTACACCCAACCCTAACCTATTAGCTTGCCATTTTGTGCCCACCAAGTGTTTGATTAAATGCCTAGTTGTTTTTGCCTTGGCCTATTGCTTTGTATTCCATAGGCCTACCATTTATTTGATTATGTGCAAGAATTTTCAAGAATTTATCTGAAGTATTACAGGATACTACTTAGTCGTGGGCGCAGCCACTTGTATCCGCGGGCGCAACGCTAGGAACAAACTTGGCCACAAGTGCGACAAAATCAATCACATTCTTGAACAGCTTTAGGTTACGGGAGCGACACTTTCTAGTCACAGGCACGAAATTAATTTGAGAATTCTAAAAACATCCAGTAGCTTTAAGGTGAACAGGGTTCCTCCAGTAGCGGGCTCGACACAAGGAAGTCGCGGGTGCGACTAAGTGAAGTCGCGGGTGTGACAAAATTATTCGCAGGCACAAAATTAAAATCAGAATATCTCAAAACATCCAGTAGCTTCAAGATGAATGGTGACTTTCAGTAGCAGGCTCAACATTATACCATAGAAAATGCAACTAGATAAAATCGCAGGATTAACCAGCTCAGTCGTGGGCGTGAAGTAGTTCAACCAAGTTTAAATGCTTAAAATTGTAATTGGTTGCTGGCACGACTTGGTAAAATTCAAATTTATTCTTTTTCAAGTCAAAAGATCATATGAAAGTCACGGGAGCGAGATTCAAGTCACAGGCGCGACTCACCTGTAAACTAGCCGTTGGAGAGAAATTTCAGGTGCATTTATTGCGGAAAAATGAGTCAAAACGGCTCTTTCTTCAACCGAGGCTATAAATATGAGTTGATTTGTATTAAATGAGTAGAGAATAACCTTAAACAAGTTCATAAGTCATTTATTGAAAGATCAATCATATTTATTGTGTAAAAATTAGTATATACTTGCATTTATTGTAAATCTTCAAGGCTGTTGAAAATTATTGTTTATAAGAGAGTGTGGTAGAAAAGAAAATTCTTTTTTCTCATCTCTTATTAATCTTTTGAGTTGTGTGTAACCCTAGTTTGAGAAAAACACATTGTAAAAGGTAAAAGTGTGAATCAAAACACTTAGGTTTGATCTTGAACCTGTAAAAGGATCAAAGATAGTGAAATACTCAAGTGTGATCTTGAGGAGTGGACGTAGGCTAATTTTGGCCGAACCACTATAAATCTTTGTGTTGATTTTCTTCTTCTCTTCCTTCATCATATTTTTAATTGGTCATTATTTTATAAGACAACCAATTCACCCCCCTCTTGGTTGCCAAAAGGACTAACAATTGGTATCAGAGCTTATCTCCACTCTTTCTAAAAGATTTAATCATCTTGTAGCAAAGATCAAATGGCAACACAAGCATCAAACACTCTTGAAGGAGGGTCAACAAGAAGACCATCATTCTTCGATGGCACCGACTTTCCCTATTGGAAAAATAAGATGAAAATTTTTATGGATAGCGATGGAATCGACTTATGGGATGTAGTAGAAGTAGGGCATGGAGTTCCCACTATAACTATAGATGGTATCCAAGTCAAAAAGTGAATGGACCATCACCGAAAAGAAAGCAAATAGAAAAAATCGCAAAGCAATAAATACTCTCTATTGTGCTCTTAGTAGAGAGGAGTATGGCAAGATATCTCATTGCATCTCGAAAAAACAAATTTGGGATACCCTTCAAACCACTCATGAAGGGACAAGTCAAGTCAAAGGTAAAAAGATTCAACTTTTCACTCATGAGTATGAACTTTTTAAAATGCTACCTAATAAAAAAAATTTAGAAATGTATAACCGTCTTATGGTTATTGTTAATGGAATGAGAAAGTTAGGAAAGTCTTACTCTATATAGGATATAAACTGCAAAATATTAAGAGTTCTTCCTAAGAAGGATTGGGAGGCAAGAGTAGCTTCAATCGAAGAAGCAAACGACTTGAGCTCTCTTCCAACTGATAATCTATTGGGTAAGCTTTTAACTCATGAGATCACTTTATCTCAAGAGAAAATTGATGAAAAAGCCGAAGAGAAAAACAAAGGGCTTGCTCTTATTACTTCCAAAGAATCTACATAAAAAAGAAGTGACATAGAGGAAGATGATGATGAAGAAATGGCTCTTCTTATAAAAAGAATAAGAAATATTATTCTTAGAAAGAAGAAGAACAAGAAGCCCTATCAGAAATATGATCAGCAAGAGAGGCCAATAAGCAATCAAATCAAATGTTATGAATGTGATAGAGTCGGACATATAAAGTCTGAATTTCCTAAGCGGAAGAATAAAATGAATTTTAAGAAGAAAGCCCTAACAGCAACTTGGGATGACTCTAGTGATTCGGATGATAATGAAGAAACTAAGGAAGAGGTTGCAAATCTGTGTTTCATGGCAATTGATGAGTATACTTTTTCTAGCGAGGTGTGCTTGAAATCTACCAAGATTGAAAACTTTTGGTACTTAGATAGTGGATGCTCAAGACACATGACCAGGAAAGCTAGCTTGCTCTCCAATATTGAAGATAAATCGAGAGGCAAGGTAACATTTGACGATAATAGCAAAGGTAAAATCATTGGCTTTGGCCAAGTTGGTAAGTCAAATAAACCCTCTCTTGATCATGTACTCGTTATTGATGGACTTAAGCATAATCTTGTTAGTGTCAGTCAATTATGTGACATGGGAAATAAGATCATCTTTACCTCCAAGAAATGTTATGTTAAATGCTTGAAGGATAAAAAAATCTTGTTCATTGGTCATAGAATTGGCAATGTATACATGCTTGATATAAATGAAATGTTTGAGGATGAAAATTGCATGATTTCTCTTAATAATGATTCTTGGATATGGCATAGAAGACTAGGACATGTTGGCATGGAGTATATAGAGAACCTCATGAACCATAACCTAGTTATAGGACTCCCAAAGATCAAATTCCAAAAGGATAAACTTTGTGATGCATGTCAAATGGGAAAACAAATCAACAGTTCTTTTAAGGCTAAGAACTAAGTTTCTTCATCTAGGCCTCTTGAACTTTTGTATATAGATCTTTTTGGACCTTGTTCAACTTCAAGTTTGGGGGGGTAAAAAATATGCATTTGTTATTGTTAATGATTACTCTAGATTCACTTGGGTTCTATTCCTAGCTCATAAAGATGAAAGTTTTAAAGAATTTAAAATCTTTTCAAAACGTGTTCAAAATGAAAAAGGTTTTTGTATCACATCTCTTAGAAGTGATCATGGTAGAGAAT
>CANXYC010265764.1:0-17669 GCA_948193065.1 Aleurites moluccanus | reverse complement strand
CCAATAAGGATATCGATCGAATAAAATCAAGAACTGAATAATATCAGGTTCATAAGGTATCATCAATAAGATACAACAATATCATATAATATGGTTTCATATGTGAGAAATGACAGATAGTGGGATGGACTGTAGGAAAAGAAATCATACAATCTCCATATCAAATACGTTGGACCATGTAGGTCCTAATCATCCATATAAGGGCAAATGTAAGCATAAGGCGAATCAGACCTTATGACCGGGACCAAAACCCTTCCCAGCTAGGGTACAGATATACAATGTGCACAAGGTCGACAGTATTTCCCCACTCCCCTGTCGAATCGGAAGTTCTGTCTCAATCACAACAGGGTCAATAACAAGGGATACTATTAACAATAATGGCATCTGGATTCAATCAATCAATTAATCATTTTGGTTTCCAATCAATTCAATATTCAATATCAATAATGGCCATGCCATATACAATATTCAATATCCAATCAAAGTTCGATATTTAGAATACTTCAAAAACAAAGCAAGGTTTGGTATTTTAGAATATTTGGTATCAATGAAATAAAGATATATATAACAAGATATATATATGTATTTGTTCGATAAAGAGAATAGGTTTACACGTTCAAAGGAAATCAAAGGAAAGCTTACAATGAAAGGTTCGGCCCATTTGGGGTTTTTCCCAAATGGTTTCCAACAATCAATTTTATCAAATTGGGTAATTCAAATGATACATGTAAAACTCACCTTAACTTTCCAACAATCAATTGCTTAGCCAATCTCACCAATTTCCTCAAAAATCCACAACTTGGCTACTTTGAGGATTCAATCTCCACAATCTACAATTTCACATTAAGTTGTTCATCAATTTCATGTTTTCTTATACTCAATTAACTAATTCTATCATAAATTCATGAATCCCATTACTAATTCATTAATTCAATATTCAAAGTTTCACATAAGCCCTAGAGTTTAGGAATTTTCATTATTTAGAGTTAATCTAGCTAAAATAACTCTAAACCCGTTCATTTCAACCCAAATACTAACTATTTAATCCATAAAAATTAACAAATGAACATATACCTCAAATGGTGCTCACGACAGAAATTTTCTTTTGCTGCCGCTGCCTTCTTTTCCAGCCTCTCTTTCCACGAGTTAAAACTGAAGGAAGATGAACACAAGTATATATATATATATAATTTCCACAAATTTCTTCCAGAAAAATTCGGTGGAAAACGTGGAAATCGGGTGAAGAAGACGATGAACAGTGATTGGTTTTGGAGAAACAGAACTCTCGTAGTGAACGTTGAAGAAGAAGAAATGGGTTAAGTGTTTTCACGCTTCTGCCCGATATTAAATATGCTTCTGCCAAACAATTAAAATTTCATTACTGTGCACTAATGCATCCCGCCTCGCCAAAATTCAATTTGCTGGTCCAGCTCGCCGTTTGTCGGCTCACCAGACCCAGCTCGCCAATGCTTCTTCGCATTGTCGGCTTGCCTTTGTCAGTTCACATATGCCGGCTCGCTAATGCCAGTTCGCATATGTCGGCTCGCCAATGCCTCTCAGCATTGTCGGCTCGCACATTCCTCTTCACATTTCTCCTTCGTCATTCCTCTTCGCCTATTCTTCTTCGCATATTCCTCTCCGCCTTTTCTCTTCACAATTCCTCTTCGCAAGGCCAGCTCGGCATTGTCTCTTCGTAAGGCCAGCTCGGCATTGTCTCTTCGCAAGACCAATTCGGCATTTCTGCTTCGCGTGGCCAGCTAGGCATTGCTACTTCGCAAGGCCAGCTAGCCAATGTCGGCTGGGAACCTTTAACCCAGTTTTTCACAGATTCGCTACTGTCTTCAATTTCTCAATTCCTTAACACTTAACATTTCTCACTCCAATTTTCAATAACTCAATCAATATTTCTCGCAAAATTTTCCATACTCATTTTCTATCATTATCCAAAATAATTAATAAGTAAATATTTATACTTATTTCAAAATTAATTAATTAAGCCAATAAAAATGAATTTATACACAAAAATATACACAAAAATTGTTTAGAAAAATAATGGGTGTTACAAATAGGCGTCATGCCTAGTCCTCACATTCATTGGACCACAAACATCTAAATAAACTAATTGTAATGGAATAGTGGCCCCTAGTTCTTTTTCCAAAAGGTTTTCTTGTTGTTTTCCCCACTAGGCAATGCTCATATATAGGTAATTCTACCTTATCTAAATTAGCCAAAAGACCTACTTTAGCAAAACGATTCATTCTTTGTTGGCCAATATGACCAAGTATAGCATGTCATATATTTGCATTATTCTCATAATTTTGCGAAGTAGAAATTAAGGAAAAACTAACATTGGAAATCATATTGTTTATAATATCCATAACAAGAAAAACGTCTAGAATATAACCAAAACCATAAAATATTTATCCCAAAAATAAATGTACTAAATCATCATGAAATTTTCAAGAAAAACCTAGTGTAAGAAAAACCACAACTAAATCAAATTTCGTCTTATTTCAGGAGCAAATAAGATATCATGTACGAGCAAGGTCCAACTCCCACGCAAACATAATTTGTAGGTGCCAATCCCTTTGACTTCAACGCATGTGTTGTTCCCACATATATCCATCGTGTCCTATTAGGTAGTGGACAAAAATCTATGGAGGCTTCATGATCCTTCGTCACATGGTCTGTTGCTCCCGAATCTACAATCTACAAAGGATGACTTTCTGTTAGCAAAACAGAGCTAGAAATGGAAATTTCACTCACATATGAGTAAATTAAATTTACCTTTTTAGGTGTATTGCAGTCCTTAGCATAATATTCCTTATGGCCACAGTTGAAACATTTGACCTTCGCAATGTTTCACTTCTTAGGATGCTTGTTTTTCTTGTTCTGATTTTTCTTAGCCTTCTTATTCTCTGAAACCTCATTGTCTTTGCCTTTGCCTTTACCTTTACCTTTACCTTTTTCTCGCTTGCATTTATTGTCTGAAACTCCATATGAGTTGGACTTGGTCAAATGCACTTCAGCACTCGACTACATTGATATAAGACGATTAGCTTCTAACTCCAAATAGCGAGAAGTGTCTTCAAAGGTTTTGATATTCTCATTATGAGTTAAGTGTATCTGCATATGCTCCCAACTCTTAGGCAAAGAATGGATCACAATTTGGATTTTTTGTTCTTTAGTCAACACATGACTGACATCATGGAGCTCACTTATCATATTATACATTTCTTTTAAATGTCTTTTCATATTATGATCATGACACTTCTTGTTAGTGTCAAACTTAATTGTGAGTGAACGGAGTTTAGTGACGGATACACTGCCAAACTTAATCTTTAACGTAGTTCACATATCCATCGCATGGTCATAGCATTTAAACTCTTTTATGATATCATCATCCATTGCACTGAGCAATGTGATGCGAGCCAAGGAATTTTTCATTTTCCAAGCTGCATAAGCTTTACGGTCCCGCCTATGCTAGGCCATGTTCCCTTCTTGTTTCGGTTCTTCCATGACATTATTCAAAGGTTTAATAGCCTCTTGCTCTTCTAACACATATTGTATTTTCATACTTCAGATTTCATAATTGTCCCCACTCAGCTTAGTACCCTTCTTAAGTTCAGCAATAATATTCTTAGCAACGGAGGCCATATTAAATTAAATAGATATCCAATTTACAAGAGATAATATTTACACTTATCCATTAATATTATAACTTACCTGCTTATTATTATGCAACCTATTACATATTAAATTAATAATCCATATAAAACCTAGAGTCAAAAATATACTAAGTACGCAATCATCATCTAGATAAAATGTAAAATTAAAAATAAAATAAGAATTTATGCAAAATAATATTCAATTATTCCAACCAAATTTCTTTAAAAATAATATATAGAATAATTCATATTTATTCCAAAAATAATATCGTGCAATAATATTCTAAAATTAATTACACATAATTAATTGAGGTAATTATTAATTAAAACTAATGTATATTCTATCAAAGTTTATTTACAATATGGTATATTTAAATTACGAAGCAAAAAAATAATAACACAATTATTATGCCATAAACATGCCAACTCAGTCATATTAAAAAATAAATAAATTTCAGCATTTAAATTGATTTTAATTAATTAAACATATTCAATTAATATTAAAACACGGAACACAAGTGTTCCAGTTCTGATACGAATGTTAAATTACATATAATCTAAATATATAATAGAGTACTTACCTCTTATAACACAAATTCGCATAAACTTATGTAACCGATTAATATAACTGTTACGAACAGAAAGTTCTTGAATCACAGTCTAAATGTCACTAATGTCACAGCTTTTTCACTACTGTGAATAGAATTTTTGGAGAGCTTTTTGTTTACGGATAAAGAGATAATTTTTCTCTTATATGCTCTTATTTTTTGGTTGAAGAAAATTTAGGTTGTTCAAAATCTCTTAGAATTATATTTTAGGATATTCATATAATATTATTCCTTTTAAATAATATTATCTATATCCTATTTAATTTTTTTTTATCTAATAATATTATCTTTTATATTATTTTAATTTATTTATTTATTTTATTTATTTTATTATTTAATAGATATGAATCTATCCAGTGTCATGGATATAATCGATCCAACCCATTAAATTCAGCACACTCAAATCACTAAGAGCTACGAAAGAAGCAATTTTATCCTTTACAAATCTATCATTCTTTGTTATAAATTTATACCCAGTGAGACAATACAAGAAGAAAAAAGAAAATATTCGTGTTGTAAATGTGATTTGAAGCATCATAGATGTGGGTAACTATTCAATAGAATTATTTGTTTCTGCAAAGCTGTAAGCTTTGCCACATATGAAGATATGTCTCTGTCATTTCGCAAGATAATCTAATGAAAATCCTGTGATTTTGATGGTTCATTCCATTCCAAGTAGGTTTTTTTACTTTGTTGGTGCTTCAGTCTTGTCTCCATCATTCACACGGTGACACATAAGAAAATTAGAACCCGTTAAATTTAATTATTGATAACAGTTGTTAGTTAATTATTAATAATAATTAATTACAAGTAGTTGTTAGCTAATTATTATTAATTGTTTGATAAATTTAAAATTATTATTAATTATTATTGTCATTTGATATTTACATTTATTTAAATATAATTTTTAATAAAATAATTTAATATTATTTAAATAAATAAGAGTTAAAACATCAAAATTAAATTTTTTTATAAATAACAGTTATTTGACTACTAAAAACTAACATTTATCACTTAAAAAATTATGTAAAATATGTTTGTCCAGTATAGTTGCATTTGTTTTAAAAATATGTTTAAAATTGATTTTTGGTGAAATCATATCAGTATTTATTTTTAAATAAAAATTATTTTTTATTTTATTGATGAAAATTTTATTAACTATTATTAGGTTTAGGTGTTTTACTTTCTTTGGAGTGGGGAACTGTATAACGAACGAGAGGATCGCAAGGCAGCCGTATATGCCCATGAAACCCAAATAATCAATCGTAATATTAAAATAAAATAGAAAAAATGTATTTAATTATTATCAATAACAAAAAACTTATGATTTCATTAAATTTTCATATGTTTTATTATTTAAAGAGAAAATAATAACTTTACAAAAATTACATAAACTATATGGAGAAATTAATGAAATTTGACAAATAAACAATAAAATAACACTTTTGAGAAAAATATTGATAAATAGCTTAAGTTAAAGTACTAAAACTAAATACTTCACCACAAAAACATGTGATTTCTTTAAAATTGTTATTTTAAGGAAAATAATAATTATATATTTCATATAAAATTTGATAAATTTAGAAAAAAATAAAATAGCATTTCGTGAAAATAAATAAATGTGGTATTTTTTTAGAACAAAATTAAAATTTTAAAAAATATAATGATTTTCTTTTACATAACATTATTATGTAAAATATTAACATGTTAAAATATTTTTAAAAATTATAAATTTAATAGAAAGAAAATAACTATAACCAATATAATGTGTAAACCTACGACTAATTAAATTTAAAATAAATAATGAAATTTAATAGAAATAATGTAACTATAATCAGATATAGATAATCAAATTCATTTTTTATTTTAAATTTAAATAATAAAAAAAATTTATCAGACTCTTTTTTTTTATAGTAAGATAGATATTCTATTACATTCGGTTTGTTACATCCTTAGATTGCTAATAATTTGGTAGCCGAAGCATTAATCTTCATTAAATCCTAAGTAGATACTTTCTTTAAAGATTTACTATTTTTATATGTTATATATAATATATAAGATAGCAAAGTCTTATAAAAGTCTGTTGATTTTAGATGAATAGAATTATAAAAGATCATATATATATATATATATATTATATATGTTAGATCAAGCAGTAATCAATCACTCTAATTAATTTCAAAAAGTTAAGCAACATTATAAAGGAACATCTCCATATTCACACTATTCTAAATTCCAAATGGATGGGAAACATGAAAAGAACAACCGCCAAAAACCCTATTGAACTCTCTTTTGTTTTTTTTTTTTTTTTTCTTATAAGGTGTTTAAAGAAGTCATATGTGCTATTTGAAGTTTTGATTTGCCTCCCAAATATCATTTTTATAAGACATTCATAACACCTATTTATATATATATTCCATAGCTTCACTTTATCCTTTTGGAAGGTTATTATTATTTTATATAAAATAATTAATTAACAAATTAAAATTAAGCATTGTGATTTTCACCCAAAATTAGCCTCCGAATCATAAATAATCCCTACTCTTTGTTGCTGCTATAATCTTATGCATCATTCATCATTCATATAAAAAAAAAAAATCTTAGATGAATCTAATTCACTGTATAAAATTATGAATTACAATAGTAATTAGATATTGTTAAATAATAACTACCAATAAGATTAATATGATAATTAAATATTAAAATCATAAAATGTGTATTGTAATTATTATGCTAATATATCAAGTCACTATTGATTAATTTATAATTCAATGTAATGAACTAGATTTATCTAAGAATTTCTCTTCGTATATAAGCTTATTTCCAAGTCAAAGCCACACAAGTAGGGTTGTTAGCAGGTTGGGACATATTTTTCTCTAATATGATAAGACCTTATCAGTAAGAGTGTTTATGGTTCGGTTTGATCAGTTTAGATTTAATATTTTTAACTAAATCAATAAAATCTATTTTTAAATACTTCAACTTTTAACCAACCAAAAAATAATAATAAAATCCAAACCAAAACTATTTGGATTAAGTTTGGATAGTCAGTTTGACAAAAGTAATAAATAAATAAAATAAAAAAATTAAAGAGATCATGAAATTTAACAAACATTAAAATAAAATCGCATTAACAATTTTATTAAAAAAAAAGTTATGTATTTGAAATTCTATAACATTATAATAATAAAATTAGAATAAAATATTCAAAAAAATTAATAATAATCAAAATAACAACATAAAAATTCTCCAAATATAGAAAATATAGAAATTCATGTTAAATTACAATTTGTAAATAATAAAAAGGAAATTTGAAAAAGCATGAATAGATGGACAATCAATTTAAATAAACAAGAAAACTATTAATTAGAGTATTAGAAAAAAAAAAACTCTCTAATAACTCCCCAATTTTTCAATTAATGATATTTTAAAAAGTAATATAATATATATCTAAAAAAGACGTAATTTTGTCATATTATTGATTCAATTCGATTTATGTAATACCCAAAATTTCTATTTGCATATTGCATGTGGTTATAGATTGTATTAATTGATTGTTATAGAATTATTTCTTTGTTATGGTTTTTGTTTAGAGTTGTTTTGGTGAGTGTTAGAATGGTTTTGAGAAGTATTTGCCTTGGTGAGTTTGAACATATTGTTTTCACGGGCGTGAACTCTTCTCACGGCCATTAATTTGAACTTTGACATTTCATGGGCGTGAACTCTAATCACGGTTGTTACTTTGCTCTCTGTCTAAATATGAGAAATTGACCTTTTGAGTGTTCACTGGCATGAACTTATCCCACGAGCGTGAATTCATTCTTTACGGGCGTGAGACTTCGGACTTTATAAATAGAAGTCATTTTTCGTATTTTTAAACCGGAAAACCAAATTTCATTTTCTTCTTCTTCTCATTTTTTTTTTCCTTTGCTCACCTAGCCCTATTGCTCTTTAATCATCTAAATAGTCATTTTCTTTAAGGATTCTTCATGGAAAATACATTATAAGACATCAAATCATTTCAAGGGCATTTCTTCTCAAGAAATCTCTTTTTAGAGTTTTGAAGGTAAATCTTATATCTTACTTTTATAGTTGTTTATGGGTGATAGTATTATTAGATTAGTTGTTTATAGATTATTGGTAGTTTTTTATAAGCTTTTATTGCCATTAATTATGGTTAATATGAGAGTTGTGAGATTTAAGGTTTTATGTGAATAATAGGCTGAATAATAATTCTTTAATTAATAGTTTAATTGGTATTAAAAATCAATTTATTGAGTACTAAAGGGTATAGAATCCTAGGATTTTTTGTGTTCTGGTTTTGGGGAAGAAAACCCTAATTGACTCATTTTTTAAAATTTGTTGTTTTAGACTTGGTGAACCTAAGGATCTAAAGATTGTTGATTGTGGTGATAGTTGAGCTTATTTGTTTTGGATTGAGGTAAGTTATGGGATAATTATTCTTTGTTATAAAATCCACAATTATTAATATTATTCTTGTATAAAGTTTAGTCATTGTTCTTGGACTAAATTTCATATTAAATGTTATTATTTTTGATATTGTAATATTATTGAGCCTTAGGCCATCATTGAAATGTATTCTCTTTAAAAATATCATTTGGGTCAAATGTAATTATTAAAAACCTATTGAATATTGTTAATGATATTGATAAGGTGAGGTCTCTAGACCCACCCATTATTTATTGTATCGACTGTATGGCTATTGACTATTTAAAACGCCTTTCCAATAAGAGAGAAATCATTGGACTGTGTACTAGTGACTTAGCTGATAAGGTCAAATTATATCAGTGGCTTTACCTATGAGAGGCCTATCGGCCCTGGGACGTATGTTTTGATCAAGCATACGTATGGTTTGAGATCATAGTATCTCGATGGATGGATGGTTGTTTTATCATCACATAGATGGGTGTCATTTCTTTGTAGGCACGTAAATATATGTCGCTAAATGTATTCTTATTATTAATAAACTATTGTTACTATTGTTATATATATATATATACATATATATTGACTTCGACCTATTCTGTGATCAATTATTGTAAAACCCTAAGTATTATTGCATCTCCATAACTTATTAAGTTTTCGACTCATTCATTTTCTTCTATTGTGAATTTCAAGTGCTAAAAAACCTGTTAATAGGATAGATATAGCTTATTGATTGTTTTCTCTCTCCAAAAAGCTAATGTATTGATTCGATAATCATTTGATGTTTTGTATTATTTTGGAATACTAATTATAGCGGCTCCATAAATTGGATTGTATTAGATTGAGATATGATTGAGCTTATTGATAATCATTGTTCCTTATTGATGATGATATTTTGTCTTTTGATCAATAAGGAACAAGTAATATTGTATTGATGAATTATCTATATATTAAAGTATATTGCATGGTTTTAAAATATTATTGATGATTGATGATTTAGGTTTGAGTTCTACGAGATTATGGTGGCCTTAAACTTATCCTTATTTTAGGACCGTCACACTTTTGATTTGGGGTGTGATAATTTAATTATATTTTTATTTTCTTAAATTATAATTAAATCAAAATTTTGGTTTATAAATATTTTAAAATCGCAATCAACCGTGAAAAAATCTAAATTATAATTTTTGGTTTGAATTAAATTAGATTAATTTGATTCAGTCAGTTTGATTAATTTTTGTGTAACCTTATTGATGAAGTCCAAAAAGAAAATAATTGGGTCAGATTGAAATGGAGAGAGGAAAGTTTCCACCTAAAAAATCTCATTTTATTTGAAAATTTTGACCAATCGGATCCAACAAATTTAAACTGAAACTCGACTACTCATATCAGTTCAAGTCGAGTCGGTCAAGTTCCTAAACAGCCCTACACGCAACATTCCATCATCCATTGTAGTATTTAAATGTTAAAATTTTTATTAATTTTTATGTACCTTCGAATCAATTTTTCCTAAACATTCCTAAACAGCCCTACGAATCAATTTTTATGTTCCATATATATTAAAATTTTATTTAAATGTTAAAAATAATATTACATTAAAAATATTAATTAATTTTTTTTAAAAAAATACATATTAATTTTAATTATAAGATTTTAATCTTAAACAATTTTTTTTAACAAGTAAAAAAGGTTTTTCAGAAAAGCAAGGTGCAGGTTAAATGCTGCACAAACATTATTTATATTATATTTTGTATAATTTAATCTTATACTTTGATAAATTAATTTTTATTTTTTAACTTTACATTTTCATATTAAAAACATGAAAAAAAATTAATTGGGAGGATCAATTTCATACTTTTGATTGATAATTATTGATTGATAATTAGAATTTGATTGATAATTATTGAGTCTCAAATTACCCTTCATATCTTTTATCAAACTCGATTAATTATTTAATTATTAAAAAAATTCAAAATTAATAATTTAAATTTTAAGGTCTTTAAAAAATATCTGAGTATGTAATATTTTTATAAAAAGAAAAAGGATTTTTATAAAAATATATAAAAAAAAAAGAGAAATTTTCATTTTTACTATTGAAAAAAAAATTTTAAAATACAATACACCTAAAAATATTTTTTTAAATATAATATATATCAAATATATACCAAAAATATAATAAAAATCATATTTTTGAAATATAAAATAATAAAAGTTAAAGAAAAAAGAATAAAAATAAAAAAAAATCGTATATTTACTTAATTTTTCCAAAAGAAACTGAGAACAAAACGCATGAAAAAATAAAAAAAAAAAAAACAACTATGCTCTGCAGCCCATGACTTCGTCTGCTTAATCTGAAAATTTTTCTAAGCCCATTTTATTACTGTAATTAGCTGAAGCCCAATAGACTAGGCAAATCCCACAAGTTCAAAAATCACACGTATCGGAAGTTACAGCTCATCCCTAAAAAAGAAGGCCCAGAATGTTTTCTAACATGACAAAACCCATAATTGACAGTTAAAAAATTAAGGAATTTTTATAAAAATACCGAAAAAATTTCAATTTAATAGTTAAAAAATTAATGGAATAATAATTTTTAGTATTGATTGAAATGAAAAATAATTAGTAATTGTGCGAATTTCTTTCAATGTAACAATCACAATTATGTTAACATATCAATTTAAATTATTTGTTTAATATTGTTAGTATTAAATTCGGGTAAATCACCTAATAAATTATTAAATTTTAGGAGTTTTAAACATCGTCACTAAAAGAAATTCAGATAAATATTTAAATTTTTATCCTTTTCAAATCAGATGTCATTTAAGAGTTTTTTTTGTCACACTCTAATTTTAGTGGTGCGATGGTCCTATAACAAGGATAGATTTAAGACTACTATAAACCCGTATAACACTCATATCCTGAATCTCGTATATAATACATATCCACATCATACATAGTTATCATCATAAATACTCATTTCTATGAATCATGTAATCATCATTCATACATTTTCATTCATCATCATATGATTTCCTCGTATTCCTTATCGATCAAAAAATACATCACACATCAATAAGGAACAATGGCAATCTACAATATAACAATTTAGACATCAAAATAATATCATCCTCAACATCTAATTACGGAGCTCTAGAGTATACTCCTCATACATATAAATATCATAATACAAAATAATGTGTGTATATATATATAAATATCAAAGGAATTACATAGAGTCTTTTTAGAGAAATGAATCAAGAAGCTCTACCTTTTATGTTAGCTCTCTCTTGAACTATACTATCACCTGAAATTTACAGAAGAGGAGTGAGTTTTCAACTCGATAAGATATAAATATGCAATACAAAGGTCAAACCAAAGGAATATGGATATGAAAATATCATAAGCTTATACTTACAAGAACATAAGTGCTCACAATCGAATAGCACTATCAAATCATATGATCGAACTGTCAGAATGCATCAGTAGCCTTGCTACCTTATAATAACAGAGCGCATCAGTAGCCTTGCTAACTTATCGCAATACATATGCTTGGCCAGACATATACTTAGAGCTCATGGTCCCCTTTAGGTGGAACACTGGTAAAAACCCTATCAGCTAGGTTCCTAAAATGTATAATGGACCGATGAATTTACTCTCATTGGGAAAAGTGTTCTATACATATACATATTATAGGTCATATAGCTTGAATTTCACAAGAATCATATTGGTCACAAGACCATCAATATATAATCATGAATTATTCAAGATAGCAAATAGGTTTTACATGAGCTTGGCCAAGAAAAAATAACCAAGTCATTTATAATATATAAGGTGTTTATATGGAATAATTTATTATTTGTTTGAGAACATCATAGAAAATTCATTTAATAAGTTCACAATACAATATTTCGAAACATGAGAATCATATACATGAACATTAGGAAGGATTGAATAATCAATTTCAAAAAAACAATATGCATATGTAATGTTCATACTTATCTTAAAGCAATTTATCCATGTATTTCCCTCAATTACTTGTATATTCAATAATCTCCTCTATTTTCTTGAGTTCTCTTCTATGACAAATTCCCAAATACTCATAATTAGGGTTTATGCCTAAACATACTCATACAAGATAAATTCTTATGATTCTAATTATTTTTTTAGAATCCTAATATGTTTTCTAACATCAATTTAATCACTTATTAAGGAAACATGGAAGATTGGGATGAATAGCTACTATTCATTCAAAACCCTAAGTCCATACATATCTTGCTTATAATCCATAATAAATACTAATGATGTTTTTAAATATTAATACTTAACTCATATTCATCTATTCTAACCATGCATTAACTTATCTTAAACTTAGATTGAAGTTTGGAACAATTACCTTGAATTCCTATAAATAGAGAATCCTTAAGAAATCTGAAAACTAGATGTTCTTGAAAGTTTGATTTTTGATTCTTGTGTTAATGGAGATGAAATAAGTGTTTAAAAAGAGTATTTAATGAATTTATGAGTGGTTGGAGTGTATTTATGAAGAAAGAAAGAGAAGGAAACAAAAATAATGAAGTTTGAAAATAAAGAAGAATGGTCGGATATTTATAGACCCGTGTCTTTATGCTCGTGAATAGGGTTCACGGCAGTGAAGGCCACTGCTCATGTTTGGTTCGAAACATTTCTTCACGGCCATGAAGGCCATGAAAGGACATTTCATGCCCGTGAATACAAATATGAAGAGTTGGCTAATTTACACAGAAACTTTTCTCACGCCCGTAAAAGATGTATCACACCCGTGAAAGCTATTTTCAAGGTGATGAAAGGTATCTTCACCCTCCTGAATAATCGATAGTAAAGAATTCTCATATTTTCTCCATTCTAACTTGTCCAAACTCAATCAACTTACACATACACATACTTAATACCTCAAAATCAATTACAACTCATCATGTCTCAATACATATAATCATTCTATGAGTAATCTATACTCAACATAGCATTCTAGATAATCTACCATGCACATATAACATACACATATTAACATTGGAAAGAGTGACATGGCATGACACATCACTCCATTATCTGACTCCGCATGCAACTTTGGATTCACACCAAATTAATTTTAATGATCACATTAGAAAACTCTCAAATTTAGTATTTTTAATTCAATTATATTTATTTTAATTATTTTTTATTAAAATATTTTTTTATCAAAATATATTTTTTTAATTATTTTTTATTTTTCATCGAAATATTCTTTTAAGTAAATTTTTTTTCTAATTTAAACTTTATTAAATTTTCATAAATTCAAATTATAATTGTTTTGAAAATTAAATTTATGAATCCAAAATCATTAATTACTTTTTTATTCAAAATATCTTTTAATTTTTTAAGTGAAAATATTATTCTAATTTAGATTTACTGTATTAGAAAATATTTTTCTAATAGATTAACTATTATTAGATATATTAGATGATCTCAAAAAGTTTTATAAATTATTCTATAGAAAATAATAATTAAATGGTTAAAATTTAAAATTTTATTATATGATATTATATTCAAATTAATAAGAAATTATTTAAATTTTAATATGACAAAATAATTTTTCATCTTCTTTCTAAAGTTTAAAATAGAAGAATATTATCACTTAAAAAATTTAAAAAATATTTTGAATGAAAAAAAGTAACTAATGGTTTTAAATTCGTATATTGAGTTTTAGAAAAAAATTATTATTTGAATTTAAAAAAATTAAATAAAATTTAAATTAGAATAATATTTTCACTTAAAAAAATATTTTAATAAGAACTTAAAAAATAATTAAAAGAATATTAGTGAAAATAATGAAAAATATATTTTTAACTAAAAAATTAAAAAAATATTTTGAATGAAAAAAATAATTAAAAGAATCAAAAGACAAAAAATACTAAATTTTGGAAATTTTTCTAGTATGATTACTAAAATTAATCTGATATGAATTTGTGATGGTGTGTTGAGTCAAATAGTGGAATGAGTGTCATGCCATATCAGTCACTTCGTTGAATTTTTTATTTAAATTTAGCCAATCATATATGATTGAAAAACAAAATAAAGGTTTAGGTATTCACTTTCAAAAATAATTTTATATTGAAGAACAACTCAATACTATGTCTTTAACGATTGATGGGGATGAGAAACTAGTATTACAAGATTTTTTTTTAGGCTCCTTCAGAAGTCAATTATGAGTTTTGTTTGGTTGGGATATTCCTTACATCCAATAGTATTAATTTTGATGTGATGACAAACAGAATGGCAAGCACTTGACAATCTAAAAAAGGGAGGGTTAATTTCACTTATAGTACTTTAACTTATGGCTCGCATATATGATGATACTTAAACTTTATTTTGTTATTTAAAAACACTCGAACTTCATACACCAATCACTTTAAAGTACTTATGTTACGAATCCATCTATTTTACTAACGGACCACACACGTGGCCAATTTTTTAATTTAAATTAAGCCATGTCGGATTCCAATCGTTCATTCATAATTTTAGTGTGCGTGTGCTATATTTTAAACTCAAGTACTTTAATTTTCTCTTCTTCTCTTTATGTAATAGTTGCAATTTTTGTCATTTTAATTAATTGTATGTTTGAAGAATTTAATTAACTGAAAATATGAATGTTTGAGAAATCCAGAAATTTCTGATTGCAGAATTTTGTGAGGCTGATTGCATGATCTTAAAGAAATAATTTGATAAAGTGTAAAACATAAAAGTTGTGTATTTATGTCTCATCTTTAATTCTTTTAAATGGTTTGGTAAAATTCTATGTGTGTGAGGAGTTATGCCTCCTTGAGCAGGACTTGTCTGGTTTAGTATTTATGCAGGAAATCTGTGTATGTTTAAATTTTCTGGGAATGACTGAGATAGTTTGAGCCAAAGGTGTAAACATGAGAAATGTTCCTTTGTGTGTTATGATGTTGTCTGTAAAATTTTAGGAGATTTGGATAAGTATAACTCAGTGGAGAGTATAATTTCTCAGGTCTATTCGGATGGATTTTGGGCAGTAAGTCAGGGTGGAATTTAAAGAGTCACCATGGTCTATGTAGTTGCCTTTGTGATTTGAATTTTGGATATGTTGAACCCCCTACATGTTTATTTTAAGTGTCAAAAAGAATCAGGAAGTTTGGATATTTGTAGCTCTTTTGCGAGTTGGTTAAGTATAAGTTGTTGAGGAAAGGTTTCAGCTCAGCAGAGATTGGTGTTAGCGAGCCGGCAATGCGAGCTAGTGAAGTGGCGAGGTGAGTTTGCCAAAGAGGGAGATAGCAGAGTTTGGCGAAGAGTATTAAGCTAGGTGGCATTATGCGAAGAGGCCTTATGCGAAGAGGGAGATAGGTGTGCAGAGTTTGGCGAAGAGGATTAGGCGAGGTGGCATTATGCAAAGAGACATTGCCAAAGTGGCATATGCTAGGCGGCTTATGCGAAGAGGAGTTCGCGAGAAGAGTTTGGCGAGGTAGCATATGCGAGGTGGCATATGCGAAGTGAGAATTGCGAGCTAGATTATGCAAGGTGGCATTGCTGAAGCAGATTAGCGAAGTGGGAAGTGCGAGCTGGGAATTGCGAGATAGCATTGCCGAGGCGGGTTGGCAAGGCGAGATGGCAAGCGAGATTTTGGGGCAGTGGCCTATTTAACCAAGTACCCAGTAGCAATTTTCTGTACGATTTTCTTTCTTCTTCTCCTCGTTCTTTTTCAGTTCTTTTCAGGATAGTTCCATTTATTCTTTAATGCATTAATACTTAAAATTAATGCATTAAATCTCTAGATTAGCATATTTTTTTTAAGGCAGTAATTGTCAGATTCAAGCAGATTATCTCAGAAAATTCAGTTTTGAAGAAATAAGGTAAAATTTCTTCAAATATCATTTTCTTGTTAGATTAATAAATTCTGGTAGTTAGAATAGTTAATTAATGGTATAAGGAATTTATTACAAGCATTTTAAGGTTATACATTGTAATTAATGTTGGAGAAATCAGAAATTATGGACTGTCATGAATAGTAACATGAACAGTAAATTTGAATTAAATTCAGATTTTTCTTAAAGAGTTGAATTAAATTGATGTTGGGAATTAGAAATAGAAACTCTAAGATGATTAAATGTTAAGAAATCATAATGAGTATTATTGCTTAAGGTAAACCCTAAATTTGAATATTTGAGAAAATTTCTTAGGAGGAGAAAATCAAAGAAATTGAGGAGATAATTGTTGAGCTAACTGTTAAAGAAAAATTCAAGCATAATTTGTGTTGAGGTAAGTATGAACATTGCATTTGCCATTGCTTCTTTGAAATGATATGTCCAAGCTTTCTTAATGTTCACCCATATGATTCTCATATACATAATATTGTAAAATACACCTATTATTTGAAATCCTTATGATGTTCTCAAATAATTATTGAATTGTTCCTTGTGATTACATTATATGAATACAAATGGCTTAGTCATTCTTCCTTGGACCAAGTTCATATGAAACCATTTGCTATCTTGATTGAAGTTATGTTAGATGTTGATGGTCTTGCGACCAATATGTTTCTTATGAGATTGTAACCATATGGCCCTATGGATAGAACGTTCTTCCCAATGAGAGTAAATTCATTGGTCCACTATGCACTTTGGGAACCTAGCTGGTAGGGTTTTTACCAGCGTTCCACCTAAAGAGGACTATGAGCTCTAGGCATATGCCTGGCCAAGCATGCGTTTGCCATAAGGTAGCAAGGACTACAGATGCGCTCTGTTGTGATAGGTAGCATGGTTACTAATGCACTATGTAGTTCTACCATGTTATTTGAGAGTGTTATTCGATTGTGAGCACTTCTGTTCTTGTAAACCTAACCACATGATGATTCATACCCATGTTCTTGGATTCGATATTTCCTTTGGATTATATATATATATATATATATATATATATA
>CANXYC010265757.1:0-27222 GCA_948193065.1 Aleurites moluccanus | reverse complement strand
ATAAAGAAATCAGAATTTCACACCCAAGCAATGTCATATTACAAATTTCAGGCAAAACAGAAATCAGATTGGTTCCAGTAGGTTCCCACGAATTTTTAGGTCATCTAGGACTCCAAATCAACTTGACACCTTCTACACATATTTAGATTATCCTCTTACCTTTCCAAAAAATATAGAAACACAGCAATCTGATATAAATTGAACAAGTTATGAATTTTTCTCCTAAGAGTGCTCTGTCCCCGAATCACCCAGTGGATAGAAATTTCCCAACCCATTTCGACCAAGAACCAGTTCGAATTTGACCCTTCTATATTCATATGAAATGAAGCCCTATGAGTCTATTTTCATCTCCAAAAATAATCAACCAATTTTGGATACAGAAACTCAAGTTATGGATAAAAATGTGAGGAAAGGTCACCCAGAATTTCCAAAGCAGAATCAAGCATACAACCCATTCACTCAACCAACTCATATAATCACAACCCAAATCTTTCCTAGGAACACCTCACAAGAAAATTTCAGATTTCCATCAATACTCAACTCAAATATAACAAATTTCCAGCAATCAAAGAAAAGGAACAAAAATCAAACCTTGATGGAGAAGAAATCAAGCAAAAGTGGAAATGGAGAAACCCTAACTCTACCAAAACTTAAACCAATCAAACCCAAGTTAAATCAAGTAAAAATATACCTTAAATCTTTAGGAATCAAGAAGATTTTCCCCTTATGGTGGCTGGTTTGGCTGGCTGGAAAGGAGGAAGAAGATGAAAGCAATTTTTTTGCTTTAGAGGAAAAAGAAAATGTTTCCAAGGAAAAGAAAATAATCCCACTATGTATATTCATATATATATATATATATATCCCTTCCCTTTTTTTTTCTTAAAGTGGCCGGCCTCCCCCCCTAGGCAACCAAAGGGGTATAATTTTTTTTTTTTAAATTAAAATATATATATATATATATATATAAAACTCCTTGGTGGGGGGAAAAAGATGACATCATGGTCAACCATTTCAAAATTTAAAATTTTGAAATCCCACTTTAATTTCCCTCCAAAAATTATCTACTAGGAATTAATCGATTATCAAACAATAAAATAATAAATTTTCATCTCATATACATAATTAAATAAAATCGTCTCGAAGAAAGATAAAATTTTGACCGTAAAATTCAAAGTTACTATTTCGGTCAACTTTTAACCCAAATAGAAAAATTTTCAAGTTTAAAATTCAAAAATTCACTTTTTATCAAAAATAAATAAGTTTAAATCATAGAAATATCAATTTCATAAAAATTCACATATTTCATGGATCACAAAATACAAAATGACCAAAATACCCCCGGATCGAGAATTTCTCAATTCGGGGTATCAAGGCACAACCAATAGCACATCGAGTCACATAAACATACATCATAAATTTTATCAACGTATGAGTATCAAAATCACATTTATCACTTTAAATAACACGTTAACATGCAATAGTATAGAATCACTCCTTAACCCGATTGGGTAAATTTCAGTCATCGTCCCTCAACTTTAGACTAACGCACTTAATGGTCCTTTAACTTTATTTTTGTAACGATAAAGTCCCTGAACTTTAATTTTTAAAACATAAAAGTCCCTTTCCAAAGATAAACTAACATTCAATTACATTTTGGTCCCTGGTTTTTCAAAATACCACTCATATAGGTCCAAAATTAATTAAATCTGCTAGCCTCTACTGCTACAATTTTAACCGAGGTGTTACATAACTATCTTGCTTTCTATGGATGTGCCAAAGAATCAAAACTAATACTAGAATCATACTCGAGCTAAAGAAACTTTTTTGTCGTGGTAGCATCCACCCTTCTAGGGAAACTTTCCTATATGCAACAAAATAGTATTGGCATCCCACTAGTGAGGGCACTCACAACAGACATTGGTTATAATTCTACATCATGCTGTGATACAGAGGGATATCCAAGTTGACAAAAACTGAAAGTCATCAGAATCCATTAGATAAACTGTACGATCATATTTCAATCAAACATAAGCTTTTAACGTCCTCTAAATAGTTATAGCTCAATTTTTGTATGTCTCTTATTATACTCTTCCATTATCATTCTTAATAATAAACTTTACCATACTATTCATTACTATCAGAACATCAATGCAAAAGTAGTAATCATTATCTTATCTTTCTTAATTACTATAAACCTTTATGTCTCTTCCCATAGGTAGAGTACTGAGGGTTTGAATACCACGAGGGTGTAAAGTTAATTATACCAATGCTTATCCCTATATCAGAACTTGAAAAGTCTTACCTTTAATGCAATATCTTTGACTGATCTCTCTAGTGATTGTTTAACATATTGACTAATATGAAACTTCTATATTCTTAACCTCCTCCACTCTATTTGGATGAACTTCAAACTTTAAAATTTTTCTTTTGTTCCTTGGTTGTTCTTACTTCTATGTCTCCATTTTCAATCATTCTTGCCTTATCCAGAATCTTGGAGAAAAAGTTGAACCATAAACAGCTAGTACTTAAGCAAAGGAATAATCAATCCTCTTCTGAACCTCTGAATTCATTTCGCTTCATTAGGCATCAGTGCAGTAGCATACTTACTCAAAGTATTGAACCTCTTTGCATACTCAAAGCACAAACATCTTTTAGGTATGCACAAGCCTCTCAAAGTCTAAGGCTCTCGCCTCTCTAATCGATTTTCATAAGGAACTCATCCATCACAATCTCCTTGAAACTATCCCAAGTAATATCCTCATTCCCTAGGAGCAAACAAACTATGCTACTCTTAATCTAATCACGACATCATCCTTCATAAGGTGACCCACAAACTCAATAGCTCTCCTATCAAAAGTCCTTAGAATCTTGGTCTTATCCTCAATCTCTTCCAATAAATCAATAGGGTCTACCTCATCATTGTATTCCGATGGCCTTAGCTTAAGGAACTCCTCAAAAGATACCTCCTCATCTTGCTGAACCAAAGGTGGCTGAGGTGGAGCCACAAGAAAAAAACTATAAATACCATAGGCAGCGAAGGAATTGGCTTTATCGGTGCCTAAGAAACTTGCTGCCCTTATCGGTTAGTAAGCTCTACAAGGATTTAATAATTCCTTTGCAACTAATCAAGTGTTTGAGCTATATCCAATGAAGGTGTTGGAGAAATCTCATTATCCCCCATTTGGTTAACAAAACCGACCTCATAAAGAACCATTATTCTAGGATGACCTTATCCTCTTCGCCAACTCTGATTCGAAAGCATATCAAAACTGATAGTAGAAATATACAATTTAGATTTATATTAGACAATAACTCAGATTCATAACAGAGGATAACAAAAAATTAACGAGACATAATTCCTATGCTCCATAGTTTTCCTTAATCGAATACTTATTGCCATAGACTATTTATAACTTCAAACCTAAACTCTGATACCACCTTTGTCACACCCCAAAACCAAAGATGTAAAGGTCCTAGGATATGGGTAGGCTTAAGGCCACCAAAAACTCGTAGAACTCCTAAACTTAACATATGGCAAATAAATAACAACATTTATGTCCATACATAATCTAGAATCAGACTCATCATTTAATATCATCTTAACATGTGATATCATATCCAAAATATAACCAACTTCTTCACAATGAATTACAGGTAGCCTGGTAACTCTTATCCAATATAAACAAACGGTAACCTAAACGAATATTACCATGAACATATCATTACAGACCATTCAGAATACTATGGAGTTCTAAGAGTATTACAGTCCTAAAATAATAATTAATATTCAAAATAATCAGAGTATGTTCTTAGACTAGCTTTTTAAAGTAAGGAAATTAAAAAGCTTTATCCTCAGTCTCTGGACTAACAACTCTAGCACTTGAAAAACTACAACAGAAGGAGATTGAGTCTTCAACTCAATGCATTATGCACATACCATACCAGTGATTTGAAAATTAAAGTTAGAGTTCAAAGGTAATATCTATATCTAGATGCAATAAGGATAACAATAGGCTCATATCACAATAATTAAAATAAATTGTCAAAGGTCAAATACATATCAGAATCATAAATCAGAGGGTGCATACAAGAAATGACACATCTCATATATATATATATATATATATATATATATATATATATATATATATATATATATATATATAAGGTAAAGTAAATGCAAATGTCAAACTAATAGAGAATAAAACATGAGTCAAATGAGATCTATTCAGAACAGGAGTACTACGATCTCCATACAAAATACATGTGTTTATGCTAACATATGCCTAGAGAAACTTTATGCCCTCAAGGAAGGACCCTGAGAATTTAGACTCTATCAGTTAAGTCACTGGTGTACATAATCCTATGATTTATCCCTCATAGGTAAGGTGTTCTAACACTTATACTAATTTTATTCAGAATATGAATATTTGTATTAACCATAGATACTCGACAATAGTCCTTTAAACATAAAGAATCAGATAATAATATATGTACATATATATATGTATCTCAAAATATTAGGGTTATGAATTAAATGGTGAGTTGATTCAAAGAACAATTAACAATTCAACCCAAATATAATAATAATGTGTAACAAAGAGAATTATATCTAGGGTCAAATTTATTTCCAAGGATATTAACAAAATCAAATAGATGTATCGGTATTATGCTCAAAATGAAATTTTAAGTTCAATATCACAAAGACTATATATATATATAATTCTAGGTTTGATTATGGTTCAATGTAACAGAGGCAATACATATAGATTTACATACACAATGCACATGTATAACTCACCTCCAAAACGAAAAATAATCCAACCAAAGCTCAAAAACTATTAGTCTAACTCTAATCAATCCAAAGCTTATACTCTCTAAAGCCTAATTAGATAGTGCTTAGTCTTAATTTAACCATTACTAAAGAAAATTTCAAAGGTTTAAAGAAATGAAAACTATTTCACAACTGTTCATCCATTTTGCCCTAACTTTCCATCCAACCATTATCATTTTCCATAATTGCATATACTTACTACTCATAATCCATAATCAACTTATCTAACAATCTATAACCTCAAATCATAACTAATACAAAGTTCTAGAGAAAATACCTTATTATTCCCAAAATATTATTTTGAAGAATCTTGATCTTAAATAGGATTTAATTGACTTCTTGAAGTGTTTCCCTTCCAAAATGAAGCATTAATGAGGTTATTAATGCCTTAAAAAAACAAGTAGAATATTCTAGGGTTTTATAGTGAAGAAATGAAGAAGAAAGAAAGAAAGCATAGAAATTTCAGATAGAAAATGAGAGGACAGCCTATTTATAGAGCCCCGATATTGTTCACATTACATTAAGCTAAAAAATTCACTTTGATAGCACAAACTAAACTAGCTATATCATGGGCCACATATATCTAATAATTTCAATTATTTTTTTCTTAAACTAAACAAATAATTCTACAACATATTCAAAATTTAGCTCAAAATATGCACTATACAATTAATGGTGAATTTTCAAAATTTGAATATATCTCTCTGCAAGTGTCATCTAGACAAGTTTCATTTCCATTACTATATCTCCAAACATGCATAACTAATTAAAAAACTGAATTACAAGCACCTATATAACACATAAATAAACATTTTTCATGATTCAGATTCTAAGGTCCTCAAATTGGACAATCTCATACTACCTATAGAAATAGCAACTTGAATCGATCCCAGTTGAGGTGAAGTTTCTTCTTATACATATAGAATTTTACAAAACTAACTTGAAGGCATATATATGGGATATAAATTTACAATTTTTACATTTTATACTTTTTCAAATTCTTTTTTTACAGTAATGAAAATAGAGTTGCAACATTTTGCTCACTTTCAAATATCAAAATCCTTAGAACCCTTTATAACAACCAATCCATTTCTCTTCCTAAACCAACTCTAACCAAAACTAAAGTTCAAATCAAATCTCAAAAGTTACATAACATCTAAATACTCTAAACAGACTATGATAACAAAAACCATGGCAAAACATAATCAAAATCAATTATGGATATCATAAATAATTCAAATTTATACAAAAAATAAAAATTAATTACATACACAACTCAGAACACATGCAATGTAGATAGAGGTATTACGTGCCAATTCCTAAAATAGAAAATGAGACTAGGGGTTTGCTAAGATGGCTATAGTACATCAATCGATTCATTGTCTAATTGGCTGATACTTATGGGTTTGTTTTCAAGTTATTGAAGAAGGGATCCTCCATACAATGATCCTTTAGGCAGTGGAATGAAGACTGCGAGAAATCTTTTGAAAAGATCAAGGAGTATCTATTAAACCCTCCAGTATTACAGCCGCCCAGACCAAAAAAATATCTGATATTGTATCTTTTTGTCTCTCCACAGGCAATGGATGCAATACTTGCTCAGGATGCAATAGACTCACATAAAGAAAAATTCATTTACTACCTAAGCAAGTGCATGCTTGCTCATGAGCTCAAGTACAAACAAATTGAACGATTATTCCTTGCTTTCATGTGGGTATGCCATAAGCTACAATACTACGTGGGTTCCTATACCATTCATGTCATAGCTGATAAGAGCCCCTTGAAATTCCTTATAGAAAGGTCGGTTCTTGACAGCAAAATGGCATACTGGTTGGTTGTTCTCGTAGCATTTAATCTGAAGTATCTCCCAAGAAAAGCAATCAAGGGAAGCGTAATAGCTAACTAGATATCTGCAGCTCCTATAAAAGGTGATGTGTCATTTGATCTAGAATTCCCGGATGAGGACTTCATGAAATTAGAACATGAGATATGGAAAATGTATTTCGATGGAATAGCCAATATCAGAGGATATGGTTTTGGGGTTGTATCGTTCACGCTACATGGAGATCATTTACACATGGCTGTCAAGCTTTTAAGGTAACCAATAATGACGCTGAGTATGAGGCATGCATTTGCAGTCTAGAATGCACTCTCAATATGATAATTGATTACCTAAAAGTCTACAGGAATTTCAATCTAACCGTTTCCAAAACTCTTGGTAAATGGAAGATAAGGGAGGAGTGCCTAGTTCCTTACTACAAGCGTGTTTGTGATGTAGTATAAATTTGCACGAATTATCCTTCCATTATTTGCCTTAAGCAAAGAACCAGTTTGATGATGCCTTAGCAACCCTGGACTCTATGATAGATATGTTAGGGATTGAAATAGTCCGACCAGTGGTAATTGAAGTTTGAAGATAACCTAGGTATGATACAATGTAGATCCAGTTGGTTAATGGTAAACTATGGTTAGGGGATATTTTTAACCTCATTAGAAATGAGAAGTATCTCGAAGGGGCTCCAAATCAAACCAGAGAACTATAAGGCAGTTGTTTAGTGGATTCATCCTAAATGGTGATGCATTATATGAGCGGACTTGCAACAATGTCCATCTTAGATATGTGACAGAAAAAGAAGCCCAGCAGATTATGGAATGAGTTCATAGAGGTGAGGAAGGTCCGCACATGAACTACTTTGCCCTGGCTCACAAAATCATAAACTTGGGGTACTTCTGGCTGACCATGAATGAAAATTGTGCCCGATTTGTGCAGAAGTGACATTTATGTCAAATATTTGTGAAACTCTAGAAGCGACCTCCAGTCCCATTACACCCAACTGCAACTCTATATCCTTTTGCAACTTGAGGCATTGATGTCATCAGACACATCAACCCTAGGGCATCAAACAGGCATGAGTACATTTTGTCACTATTGACTACTTCTCAAAATGGGTAGAAGCCACCTCATTTCAAGTGTTGAATGCCAAGAAAGTTGCCCACTTCATCTAGAACAATATTATCTGTCGAAATGGACTGCCTTTTGAGATCGTAACTGATAATAGATTGCACTTTCATAAAGAAATGGTAAACCTGCTGAAAAGGGAAAAGATCCAGCACCACAAGTCTTTCTTATACCGTCCTCAGACTAACAGTGGCAGCCACTAAAATCATCAATACCATTCTGCAGAAAATGATCACCAGTAACAGAAGCTAGCGTGAGCACCTAATATTTGCTTTGTGGGGATATTGAACTTCCATCCGTACTAAAATAGGGGTAACTCCCTATGCTCTAGTCTATGAAATGGAAGCAGTATTGCCCATTGAGATGCAAGTTAGATCTGCGAGGCTAATACAGAAAAGCCAGCTTGATGAAACTGAATGGATCAAGGGTTATCATGACCAGCTAAATTGAAGAAAAAAGGATGGATGTCTTACATCTGATTTACAGATATCAACAAAAGTTAGCCCAACATTTTAACAAAAGGGTAACTGACAGAGGTTTGGAAAAAGGCAACTTGGTACTGAATGAAAATAGAGCTCTCACTCATAATCCAAGAGGCAAGTTTATACCTAATTAGGTCGGTCCATATGTGCTCAAGAAGATTCGATCTAGCGAAGAGGCCATACTCATGGATCTAGACGAAAATGAATTTTCAAATCCTTATAACCTAGATCAAGAGAAAATATACTTTTATAGTTTTTTTATTTTTGCTTATAATCTGATCATGCATTGTACAAATAAGAACTACATATACCTGATTCTCAAAATTAAAAAGCAAAAGGAAAAAGTGGAGATATGTATACTTTTTGCATATGGTCCAAATCATAATAAAATTATCATTTTATGCCAAATCTTCATATGGTTATATGATTTACTTGTCAGTCCACAAAACTAAAAACCCGAAAAGAGCAGTTTAGGCAAAAATTAGGGCCAACTTACTAAGTCAAAAACCATAAAAGGTGGCTTAGGCAAAAGTTAGAATAACACGTCAAGTTGAAAACCCGTAAGGGTGGCTTGGTCAAAAGTTAGAGCAGAAAAAATAATAACAAACAAAAAAAGAAAAAGAAAAGAAAAAAAAAAGAGAAGAAAAAAGGAAGTGTATATCTCATTTCAATTTCACTTATCACTCACTATAATCATCTTTGATAATAAAATATACAAAATATTGCAACTCGTCAAAAATCATGTCACGTCTAAATATAGTTTTGTAAAATCATATCTCATATAAAATGTCATGTCTCGTTATATAGTCACACAAAAATTCATGATTGGGCCAAGTTCATCTAGGTCAAAAGAAAGAGACCTCAAGTCAAAATCAGAATCCTAAAGCAGAAATGTAAGCCTAAAAGCCAAAATAGATAAGTCTGATCAATTTTTCTAAGCCCTCACCCTTCTGGGATGGATATCTCTGGTACCATCTGAGTCATCATCATCATTCGAGTAACAGACACTCATGTCCTGGCTACAACCACTCTTGTAGCCATAGTCATCCCAACCTTTGTCTTTACTATAGGTCCAGAACTACCCAAATCTCTCTCTCTATCTCGTGAATAAGAGTCACTCACCTCAGCTTCCTCGTGGGCTATATTGTTTCTATAAGTTAGGTGTTATAGCCCTTTAACCTATCAAATAGTGCAACTAGGTGCACAAATCTCATGCTTCTTTTTCAGCCATTCATTGTGGCCCAAGCTGCATCACCATAGATAAAGGAGGTTGGAAAATAGGCCCATCGGGCGGAATCCCCTAAGATTGGCCCATCTACCTCAAAACCTAGTACTAGAGTATAAAGTGGTCATGTAGATGCTCATCAGATATACCATATTGTATCTATACCTCATGGTCATGGTGAGTGAAGGAATAACAAAATTTAAAATCAATAATGATTAGCTAAATTGTCGTTGCTTTAGCAATTGTCAAACAATGTCCTTTTTACCAGCTTGACATTAACAACGCATTCTTACATAGGTTTATTGAAGAGGAGGTTTACATGACTCCTCCTAAGGGCTATAATTTGGCTAAGCCAAGTCAAGTCTGTAAGCTTAAGCGGTCTCTATATGGTCTCAAACAAGCATCTTGCCAATGGAATGTTGAACTTACTGCATTTTTTCTCTCATTGGACTTTATCCAATCCAACAATGATCATTTTTATTTTTCTTAAAAGTATTAATGATAAGCTTCTAGTTCTTTTAGTCTATGTAGATGATATAATTCTTATTGGCACTAATGTGAAAGAACTAGAATATGTGAAACAATAATTGCATTCTAAGTTTACGATCAAGTACCTTGGACAACTCAAGTATTTTCTTGGATTATAGCTAGCTCAGTCCCCTATAGGAACTATTGATAGTCAACGCAAGTTTATCATGGATTCACTAAAACAAGTAGGCATGCTGGAGGCTAAGCCAGTAGACTTTCCCTTATCCAAAAAATTGCATCTAGATCCAAATGAAGGTGAGCTGCTTCAAGAGCCAGAACAATTTTTCAGACTCATAGGCAAGCTGTTGTATATCAATTTCATAAGGCCATATATTAGCCACATTGTCCAGCACTTGAGCTAGTTTATATTAGCTCTCAGGAAGCAACACCTTGATGTAACCATTCATGTGTTGAGGTATTTAAAAGAGGCACCATCCAGAGGCTTGTTTTCCCCCATAAATTTATACCTTAATCTTCAAGCATTATAGCATTATGTGATGTTGATTAGGCAACATGTTCCTTCTCTAGACAATCATTAATTGGTTATTGTATCTTTTTAGGGAACTTTTTGATTTCTTAGAAAACGAAAGAAATAATTTACTGTTTCTAAGTCTTCTTGCTGAAGCGAAATATCGAAGTATGGATTCTACCGTTTGTGAACTTCACTGGATTTCATATCTGTTAAAGGATCTTTATATTTCTATTACTTAGCTTGTACCCTTATACTGTAACAATAAGGCCGCCTTTCACATTGTTGTTAACCCTATTTTTCTTGAACGGACAAAACACCTCGACATCGATTTCCACATAGTTAGGCAATAACTCCAACATAATTTCATCTCCACAAAATATGTCTCTTTCTAATAGTAGATGGCTGACTTCTTTACTAAGCCTCTCTTTGCTCAGACCTTATTGAGTTACCCTAATCTCCAACTTAAGGATGGGGTGTTAGATATGTAGTTATTAAATCTTTTGTAGTTATTAAGTTTTGTTTCTGGTAGCTTCTATTTTAGCTTTAGCTTAACTACTTTCTATTTAGTTTGTTCGTTACACTAACTCACTGTCATTTAAAATCAATCTGATAGGAGCCACATAGTATTAGGTAGTTATAGCATTGCCAAACTAGTAATTCCCTGTTTCATAGGAAGTGGTAGTTTGACTTGTATATAAGCTCTGTAAGTTTTCTTCTTTATTCAGTCAATGAAATAGATTCAATAAACTTCTATCAAACTATCAAACAGATTATTGCCGGAGAGAGAAGAGAGAGTATTTTAAAAAATAAAAAAAAATATATCATTGACTCCTATTATTGCCAACTTCGATCTAGTGCGATGAAGCGATGAAGCAATGAAGCTCGATCTTATGCAATGGAGGATGAAGATGTTTTTCTATAGGGTGTCCATAAATCGCCCAACCTTTCTAATCTGACTCAATCCAATTCAAACCACAATTAAACCCAATTTAATAAGTGTTGTGAGTTGGGTTGGTTTGAAATTTCTCAATATGCATTTTATAGGTTAGGTTGAATATTGAATATATTAATGCGCAAACCGATTCAACTCAACTCGATATATATATATATATATATTCATTTATAATTGAGTTATATTTAACCCATTTATAATAAACTCATATGCATATTAATATTATACATGTACAATTCATATAACTTTCAATTGCATTTGTCTCTTTTTTCATATTTCAAGATTATATCTCATATTATTACAATAGGTGTCATTTATAAACAATAAAATTAAAGTTAAAAATTATATTTTTCAATTCTCTCAGTTGGATCCATATGATTAAGTTTTGAATTGGACCCTTCTAATTATTCATTTTTTTACCTAATTTTTATTTTTTTTTTAAATTGCATAAATAATATCATGAGAAAATTGCTAACTTTATTAGAAAAGGTGGTTTACTAATATAGATATAAGAGCTTCTCGAATCTATAATACCAAAGTGGTGTCAAATTTACACTAAAATGGTATAAATATCACATCAAACAGTAATTTCACTCCAATCATAATACCATTTTTTACATTATTTTAACACTAAAAACAAATATTCTTTTTATATTCCTTTTTATCTATCTTTATACAACATTTTATAATTTTCTACTATTTTATGTATTTCATTAATTGCCCATAAATAAATATTATCGGTTCAAAAATATATTTATTAATTTAACAAGTGGTAAAATTAACAAATTATAATATTACAATTTATTAACTAAAATGACTCATTTACTATTAATATGTTATTTTAAAATAAAATTATATTAAAAAAAATTATAAACCAAATATTACATTTATAATTAAATTTGAACACAAATATGAAAAATACATAGTGATATTCATTTAATCATCTGTATTAGCTCATTCTTCTTGAGTGCCATCATTGATCCAAATATATGTGAGTATTTTCAACCTGAATAAGCAAGAATTGTATATTAAAAAAATCAATAACAAGAATCTTCTTCTACCACTGATGTTTTTGAATAATGTTTTGACAATATTGACGGATTTAAAGCCAACCAACTAAATTATTAAATTTATATCTTAGTCTATGTTATATTATTACATTAATATGTATTTTGCATTATGTAAGTATTTCGAGTGATATTTTGAATGCCTATGTAATTTTAATTAATATTGATTGTGATAATTTGTATTAGTGTTTGTATTTAATATGAAAGTTTAGATAATTTTAATTTTGATGCTCGCATTTAATTTAAATGCTTATATAATTTAAATTAATGTAGATATAAATTTTTGAAGTTTTTTATTGTCATTTACGACTTATATTATTTCAAACATTCATAAAAATATAGAATTAAAAAAATTATTTAAATAAATTTATTATAGGTCGAACATTAAATAGTTTAAATGAAATGTAGCTTCTTTGTAAATAAGAAAACTAACTAAATAGATAAATAAATAAATAAAGTAAAATGGTGATGTCAACAGTGCAACACTAAATATGAGGTTGCACAATTGACCCGCACCAAAATAGAGTGCGATTTGGTGTTAGATTGAAAATGTTTTAAGTGTATTATTTTTTCTAAAATTTAGAAAATAAATAAATATTATTTAATTCATGAGATTTGATAAATTATTCTAATCCTCTTTATATTTTAAAAATAAATTATATATTTTTTTATTTTATATTGTTACACCTTTTAAATTTTAGTTTAATATATTAATATTTTTAATAGTATTTAATAGAAAAATACAAACTATATAACATAAAACCACACAATCAAACCAATTCTATTCACAATTATAAATTAAATTAGATTGATTTTTTTTTACGAGTTAAATTAAATTGATAAATTTATAATTTATAATTTGTGATTTGGATTGAATGTGATAATAAAACTTCATTAATCTGATGCATAAAGACCTCCTATTTTTTTTTTTTTTTAAATTTTAAAATTTTTATAATTTTGCTAATCACATTCATGTGGATAGCTTTTCTCTTTAGAAAATTTAAAAAATAGAATTCACTTATGTTATATCAACTTTGCGTCAATATATATTAATAATATTAAAATTATAGATCCTAAATTTCTGACGGTGCAAATCTCATATCTTTTAATCAAAATTTTTTTACAAACCCCTAAATATAAAGAGCTAAACCACAGATAAATTAACAATACTTGTAAACCTCCATCCCAAATATCTCTTTCATTTTCATTTTCATTTTTTATACTTTCATTTACTTTGAAAAAAAAAATTCACAAAAGTTTTATTCCATTTTTCAGTAAATCTCAATAAAATGAAAGAGATGTAATAAAATGCGCGAGTAAAATTAAGAGAAAAAAATAAAATAATAGGTGGCATTTGATAAAATTAAAAATTAGGTGTTAAAATTTTAAGTGATGAATAAAATAAGTGATATAATTTTTAAAAACTAATTATTTTGACGTTCCTATATTTTTTAAATTATATTAAATTTTCTATGTATTTTTAAAATTAGACTAAAACATTTTTGTATTTTTTTTCGTGAGATTCTTCCATTAAATTTCTCCATTTTTCTGTTAGTTAAAAATTAAAAAATCAACTTTTAATTAAAATATTTAGAGTTAATTACTTTGACGTCTCTATATTTTTTCAAATTATATTAAAATCATTTATATATTTCTAAAATTATATTAAAATATCTTTGTATTTTACTGTAATTAAAATTCCATAAGATTCAAGTTTTCTCCTTTCGTCTAATTTGATTCTAATTTCTTGAGTCATTTTCATTAGGGACGCAAAAAACACTTGTATTATAACTCATGAATTTCAAGGGCAACAAGTAATTTTTCTTATTAGAAAAGAATTTATAGAGTTTAATCAAGAAAATATTTTTGAAATTTATAATATAGATGTAAAATTTTATTTGAGAATTAGATTCAAATTGAATAAATTCAAAATTAATAAATTCAAATAAAAAATTTCTTTTAACAGTGTAGATGAGAAATTAACTGAGGATAAAATTATCAGATGCGGTTTCGATTAAATGAAAATACATAAATATTTTAATATAATTTTAAAAATATATGAATGATGCATTATAATTTGAATTATGATCATATGAATTATGATTTTTTTTAAATTAACCCTTATTAATACGAGTGTATTTATGACCTTATAAAGAAGTTAAAAAAAAAAAAAAAAAGGAGTGGACTCATGCGCATAAAGTTAATCCAACGTACGGCAAATAGGTGGCCCAATACAAACCCAGTTTTTGTTACTTCTATGGCGTCGGCTATTTATGAGACCTATATATTAATTTTCCATATGCAATTAAATTAAAAATATTTAGTGGTTTCGAAGTGTAATTCGAAAGATGCTCCCAGATTATATATTTATTCATTAATTAATTTAGGTAAAGTCAATTTCTCTATTGCATATACTTTAGTTGAGCCAAAACCATATATAGCCATTAGCAATCAAACTAGTAAATGATCACTTGTAGAATGCATATCCAGACTTCAATACTATGAAGAATTGTTAATTTATATGTATAAATAAAAAAAAAAACAGCAAAATAGATATTGTATTCATAGTCAGTCTCCTACACTGTTACGATCCGATTTTATTAGGCACGTGACCGACACTAAGAAATGAAAAAACAAAAGGTTTCTGGCATCCATAGCAAGTCTGTCAAACATAATCTTAATAATTTAACATTATTACTTAGTCACTCAGAGCTGACATCATGCACTTAACATCATTAACTAAAAATTTCTACTTAACGAAATAACGATAGAATTACGATCATAATTCTAATATTAAATATAATAATGCGGAGCAATAGAGATTTAAATATAATAAAATGAATTAATTACATAATAAAATAAAATAATTTCACTGTCTGAGAAATATAATACAATAATACTTAACTTAAAAACTTAGTCTCTGTGAGCTCAACTAAGAATCTAGAAAAACATATTTGAACAGGAATGAGCGTTCCACTCAATGAGCTGATATATATTAATTTAACATGCAAGTCATTTATTAATTTAAATGAAGTGTCACATTACATATAATCATCTATAAACATATATAACATTTATGATTAAAAATATTTGTACAATTCAACCACATATATATTTTTGTTTATTGTAAATGGAGAGCCAACTCTTTCTCTTGGCTCTCTTAAAAAAATCTAATTATGGGGCTAGGGATGGCAATGGGGCGGGGCGGGGGTGGGGGAATCATCCCCATCCCCACCCCCGCCTTAGCGGGGAATCCCCATCCCCGTCCCCATTTCACATACAGGGATAATTTAGTCCCCATCCCCATCCCCGTTCCCCGTTTAAATTTTGTATTATTAAATTTATTTATATTTATAAAATTCATAAATAATAGCTAAAAATATAAAAAAAAATTATTTAGAAAATATTAATAAATTCAAACACACAAAACATCAACCAAATATAATTAAAATATAAATATTTTAATACATAAAAAATATTCAGTAATATTTTTTAATAAAACATTAAAAATTCAGCATACATTAAATTATGAGTACTTGAACAAATTTAATCTAATAAATGCTTTCAATAAATTCCAACAATCTCATAAGAATTATTTATTGAACAAATTATTTCTTATATATATATATATATATATATATATATATATATGTTATTAATTAATATAATTTTATATAAGGAATAATTAAATAAATATAATAATTAATCAAATATAATAATGGGTCTCCACGGGGACGGGGATGGGGATCCCCACAGGGTGGGGAATACTCTCCCCGTCCCCGCCCCGTCCCCGCTAACGGGGAGAATATATTCCCCATCCCCGTCCCCATGGGAAGACAAATCGGAAAATCCCCACCCCGTTCGGGGCAAATCCCCGCGGAGAACGGGGATTCCCCACCCCATTGCCATTCCTATATGGGGCCACGATAAGATCAACTCAAACCACTCATCCATATACTCTCTTATCCATGTCTAGGGGCCACAGTAAAACCATTCTCTAACCAGACAATTCTTGTAATGACATTATCATCATATCATATCATATTATATCGTTAATATTTTCTGTGTTAATACGGCTAGAACCACATACATACATATCATCAATATCATATAATATGACATAAACATATATCATGCTTTTAAATTTAATGCAATAGTGATAACTTATATATATATATATATATATATATATATATATATATATATATATACTCATTCATACAGTGCTTACATGTCATGGATAGATGTAGAGTTAAATTAAAATATATCAACTCACAAATTTGATGACCGTCAAACTAGCTGACTCCCTCGGAATGCCTTCTGACTGACATCAATAGCAGACATTTGAAGTACTGGAATCAAATAGTGAAATTATTAGAATTATATTCAAATATTGACTTAGAAATAAAAAAATGAATTTAAAAAATTTACGAAAATTTCGACAGAGTTTGCTTTTAAATAGGACGTAACCTCCTAAAATAAAAAAGATAACACTTCCAATAAATATTCCAAAAATTCACATCCAACACCATTAAATCAATTAACCCCTCATGAGTCTCCAACTTATCAACCCAAAATTATGATCAATTTACTCATCTCAAATATCAAATCCAATTCACTAAATCCCGAACAAATAATCACATTAAAATTAATATTTATATCTAATTGTCTTAAAATATTTAAAATAATATCATCATCAAAATATTTTTTTCTCAATAATCCATTTATCAAACTTCAATAATTATCTTAATTTAATATTTTTTTATAGACTTAATTTAATTACCTACTTCATTAAATTACTTTACAATAATTTAACTTTCAGTATCTAAATTCTATAAATATTATCCACATAATTTCCATAAAAATTTCAAATCAATATAATAAATTTATCTTAATTCTTACATTCAATAAAAATACAGTTAATGATAATTCACTGCTCGAAAATCCTACAACTAATGTCAAACTCAATATTTTTTCATAAATATCGTCTAGATAATTTCCTTAATATCTCTAAACAATCTAAAATAATTTATCCTAATTTATCATCTAAAAATAAATACAGTTATCAAATTTTAACTGTCTAAATTCTCCAATACCAATATAAATATTCAACCATTTTCACAAATTTATCTCCAAATAATCTCAAATAATTAAAAAATAAATTTAGAATAAATTTAAACCTACTTATTCGAAATTTGTTGAAAATTTACTCGTGTCCCATATTTTTTAGTCTCGGTTTCGGTCTATGATTGAGGAAAAATTAGTGTCATTGGAAATCTCATGAAAAGAGGAGTTCAACAAAATTGGAGTCATTGAAATTGGCCGCCGGAATCCCCATAGAAGGTCCGGTAGTTTCATTTTTCGATCTCATTTTCTAGCGAACTTCGGTGGCAAATTGAGTATCAAAAGAAAACTGAGATCAAGACAAAACCATAGAAACAAGAATTACTCAATTTGGAATTCAAATGAGAGAGTTATAGCTAATTAAAATTTTTAACCAATATAGTCATAGAAGCTATTTTGAATAGAAATATCTCCTTACCTAGTAACCAGAATTGAGCAAGATTGGTGTATATGAACTTTCCTTATAATAGGCTACACGGTGATATGGGAGGTGTCGACCGTCTCCATCCAATTTGGTCGAAATCGACGTCGAAAGTAGTTGACTACTTCTCCTCCTCTTCTTCTTCTTCTTCTCGTTTCAACAGATTTTTAATCTGCTAGCAACCAATCAAAGGCTACCACGTGACAGTCTATGATTGGTCATATTATTTTTTTAACTTAATATTTTTTTTTAATTTATAAAAAATTCATTTTAAATTCAAAAATTATAAATAAATACTCAATAAAATTCTTATAAAATATATTTTATTTTAACATATTAAAACTTGAAAAATAATGTATTTCTAATTTATTAAAAATTACTTAAATAGAAATTTAATTTTTAAAAATTCTTAAAATAATAATAATAATTAAAATAATTTATTTAACTAAATAAATGAGTATAAAAATTAAATTATTAAATAATACATAATAATATAACACTAATTAAACTATTAAATAACATATAATAATATGACACTAATTAAAATTAAAATTAATTTTAAAAAATATGTTTTCCTTTTACTTTTAAATATCTATTTCTTTGAAATATAATAAATCCTAAAAAAACTTTTATATTCATAATTTTAATTAAATAATTATAAAATAATTGTTATTTATAAATAAAATATATTTAAAAAAAATATTTCAAAAAATATGAATATTACATACACGTAGCTTATTCCCCTATTCTAGAATTTCCTTTTTAGTATTATACATTAAATTATAAAAAATGATAATGATGAAAAATAGTAAATATATTTTATTTCATCTCAAAGTTTAGAATTCAAACTCGAGACCATTATACTTTAAAAATGACTCCATAATTCGAGACCATTATACTTTAAAAATGATTCCATAATTATTAAATTATAAATTAATTGGTGTAGGTTATATAAAATTTATATTGGAAAAACGTATGAAAAAATATCTTATGTTTCCTTAATTACTTTAATTTTTTTAATAAAACAAGATTGTATGTTTATATATGGTTAACAATTTAACTTTTAAATCTTCTAACATCTTTGATAAGAATTAAGGGGAATTTACAAAAATACAGGAAAAAAAATAAAAAATTTCATTTTTATGGTGGGAAATTTTATTATTATTATTTTTTTATTTAAATACGGTTATCTAATAAAATAAATATAATTTTATGATTGTTACATTCATGGTCAGCTTCAAGTTCGATTTCTCTTCATTCACTCACAATACTTGCTTTTGATCATGCTTCATTTAATGCAGTATAGTTTTTAAAGTTTTGCAACAGTGCTAAATTAAAGTAGACCATACACATGTCACGTAATGAGTTCCATCTAATTAAATATTTTTAATTTTACAGTGTTCTTCGAGATAGTTTCAACATCCCCAAAATCTTCACAAAAATATATACTAAAATCTCTATTAAAACCTAAAATCAATCAAATAAATAACAAAAACAAAAACATTAAAAGATACACATATAGTAAAAATATACTTTAAAGCATAATAATATATACTACAATATATATCTAAAATCAACCAAACATATAACAAAAATAAAACAATTAATAAAAAATAATTATGACATAAATAATTTCAACTGACTTCAAAACAATAGCTACTATGACAGCAAAATCAATCTCGATTAATAATTTAAAATCAAGATTATAAAAAAAATAAAAAAATCTTCTTAATCTATCAAATGACTCAAAACTTATTAACATATAATATAATATAATATATATTTAAAATCAACTAAACATATAAATAAAATCAACCAAACATATAACAAAAATAAAATGACTAATAAAAAATAACATGCAACAAATATATACCATAAAAATAAAGAAATATATGAAAAATTAATAAAAAATAGTCAAAATCAAAACTAACCAATAAATAAGAGACATTCTTTTTCAACAAATATAACCAAATAACATTAGTTTTTTCAGCAACCGAATAACAAATAAGCAACCCCTTTTCTTGACAACAATTATTATATAACAAATATATATCAAATATTTGACAAATATGTATCACACATATAACAAACATATACCAAATAAGAAAGAATGAAAGAAAGAAAAAGTACATGAAAAACTCAAATGGAGGATTTTCATCTTGAAACAGAGGAAAATATCATATGGAATTAGGATAAGGATATCCGAAAAATAAGAAAATAAGTTAATAATCAAAGCTTATTTGGATTCAAAAGGAAGAAAAAAAAATTCTTGTAATGATTTTGAAGTTTAGTTATATAAGATACTGCAAATTTATAAGAGGAATTAGAGAGTCAAGTTCTTGAATTTCTGGTTTGATAGTGCTATCGTAATCATCAAGAAGATCAAATCTAAATGTTAAGAATGAATGAATTTTTGCGGAGAAAATGTGAAAAATAGAGAGAAGAAACTCTTATTTTTGTTTTTGGTTAAAGATATATATTTTCAATTGAAGGGGAGAGGAGAGTTAAGAGTAGTTTTTGTAAAGAAAATTAGGACAAAATAAACTGTAGAGAAAGGAAGAAACATGGATTCTTTAAAAAGAGAGGAAAAGCCATTTGCAAATATTGAAACATGGATTCTTTGAAAAGAGAGGAAAAACTATTGCAGTGCTTTCTATTTCATCATTACTCTTCTGACTTTTAACACGTGATTAGCAGAAGTAATTAAAGCAGATGAAAAGATAAAAAAAGCAACAACGCAATAGAAAAAATCATAAATAATAATAAAATAAAAATAAAAAGTCGTATTTTTGAAATATTAAAAAATTAAAAGTGAAAGAAAAAACTCGTAAATTTGAAAAAAAAATATAGAAATTCGTATATAGTGTAAATTCCTCAAGAATTAATTGTCTTTATATGTATGTTGGGTTCAGAATTATTTGGGCCTGTATTAAATCGAAGGGGCCATCTCAAAGGTCATGAAAAGTTGGATCTTAAAATATTAGGGAAATTACACAAAATATTGGCTAAAAGTGACATAAATTCACTTACTGCACTATCTGCAGAAAGATGAACAAACCACCATCTTGCTTTCAAGATCTACTGGTAATAAAATTTATTTCTTAAGAGTTCTTAAAATTTAAGTGCATTAGTTTTAGTCTTTTAGAGTCTTTTTTTTTTATTTTTTTTATTGTACACTCAGTTTGTTTAGCAAAAAATATTTTCTTATAAAATATGTACTGTCCATATATTATATTTTCCTAAACAAAAGAAAAAATTAACATTATTTCATGGAAAATGATTTTCTATTTCCTATTTTAGAAACAATTATTTTTCTAACTTTCACAATTAAAGTTATTATAATGGATAAAAAAACATATAAGCATACATTTATTAATTCATTAGTCACCCCTAACAATCACTACAATTTTTAATTTTTTTTTTTTTAATGTATTATCTTTCATATTTAATAATAAACTAAAAAATGTGTATAGTTATTAATATTTTTATAATATTATATATTAAAACTTACAACTAAATTTTAATATTATAATCAAACAACATAAAATAAGCTTGCTGGATTAGAAAATTTTTTTCTTAAAAAATATTTTTCAATTTTTTTTTTTGGTGAATGAAGGCTTAGTTACATTTGTTTTTTCTTCTTTCTCAATCCATATAAGATTGGTTTAAACTCTTTTATAAAATAGAAAGCAGGAGATTTCAGATTTAAACTTTCTTTCCCAGACATTAATATTGATAGAGTTTATACTATAGTTTTTTTGCTTGTTTTGTTTTATATATATATATATATATATATATATATATATATATCAATATATGTCTTTATCTTATATAATAGATGATTTAGTGTATAGAGTTTAACTTATATGCGTAAGATTAAATTATTAATTATTATAAATTATGTATTGAATAGGATTAAGTAGAAATAAATATTGTTATATTGACTTTATAAAATAAATTTTCTAGTACATTATAATAATTTATAAGTTTAATTACAAAAAAAAAATTATTAAAATTATAAATTTTGCAGAATATTTTAATTTTAATAAATCGGTACATAAACTTTTAATTTTTGACAAAATTTGCACTTAATCGGATTCCGACCACTGTAGTTCACGTGATAATTTTTTATAAATATTTTTTTACGTGGCAAAAAATTTTAAAAAATAATTCATTATTATTATTTATTAATATTATTTAAATTATTTAATATTATATTAATTAATATTTTCTAATTTCTATATTTTTTTATTTTCTATAGATTGATTTATTGTAGATATATATATATATATGTATTTTTTATATTATATAAAACAAAAAATATATAGAAGAGATATAAAATAGAAATATATATATATATATATATATATATATATATATATATATATATATATATATATATATATATATAAAGTATAGTTTAAATAGACTATTAATTTAAATAGTTAAATAATTAAAATAAAATATATTAAATTATATTAATATATAAAAATAAAATAAATAAAAATAAAATGGAATAGAAATATATTAAATTAAAGAAATATATTAATTTTTATATTATTATTATTATTGTTGTTGTTGTTATTGTTATTATTATCTAGAACAAAATATATCTTAATAATATATATATATATATATATATATATATATATATATATATATATATATATTAATAAATAATAAAATAATAATAATAATAATAATAGTAATAATAATTAATTATTTTAAAATTGTTTTGCCACGTCGGATGCTAACGTAACAAAAATATTAATAAAAAATTGTCACATTAACTTCGGCAGCCGAAATCCGGTCAAATGCAAATTTTATCAAAAATTAAAAGTTTGTATATCGATTTGCCAAAACTAAAACATTATGCAAAATTTATAATTTTGGTGAAACTTTGTAATTTCTTTTTTGTAATTAACCCTTATTTATATTATTAATCCTGATTTAGTTGATATAAACAATATGTATTATTTATTATTTTAATTCATTAAAATGTAAGGTTTATTATGAATCAATAAGCCTAAATGAGTTGTATAATAATAATGTACATTTTTCAAAATATCAATTTATTGATGGAATTCATGTCTCGGTTTGGAGATTGATAATACCTCTTGAAAAAGTTTATAAGTTTTCTTTGTGTAAACTTTACAAATGGTTTTTATATATGATATATGAAATAAATTAAGTGTAAGTTTCAAGATATTAAATTGAAAATTAAATTAAATTGTCGGTAAGTTGATATCTGTAATTTTAATATGGAGAATAAATAAGTATTTAATGATTTTGAAAATTTAAATTTAAATAAAAAGGGCAATTACAAATTTTTAATGGATTAATTCTTAATTTATTATAATTAAATTTATTCAGATTTTCAACGTAATCTTTTTATAATAAAAGTCTTATTTAAATTAGTTATGTATTATCTGTTGTGCCTTAGTTGATAAAATCTTCTAAAAACTATTAAAAGGAGACAAAAACGTATGTTATCATCTTTTAAAAAAGAATATATATTTTTCTTTTTTAATTAAAAAGGAGATATATATTTTTTAAAAGGAGGGATATACGTTTTTATGTGACAAGTCTGATAGTAATTAAGAGAAGAGTTTACCCTCTAAAGTTAGAGTTCTAAGATTTTCTGAGATTACACAATTAAAAACTAAAGATGAAAATTTGCTTGGAATTATTGAGATGAAATCTGAAAAATTATTCAATAATCTAATTTTTTGATTTGTTACTTCCTTTTCAAGGCGTATATTTCAAGTGTTTAATCGGCTTCCCCGAATGGGCAAATATGTGGACTTCTAGGATTATGTTTATGGCGTTGGCAGATTTCTATCAATGAACGGTCATCATATAGCATTGATCAAGGCTTACAACCTTATTATTATTATTATTATTATTAGGATAGTAAAAAATAATAATAATAAAAGAAAAACTTAAGTATTTCTGAAAATTATTTATTAATAATGATACGTAATTAAAAATATTAAAATTTCAATTTATAAAATTAAAAATTTTAAAATTTATAAAATTTTTATATTTTTTTTATATTATTATTAAATATAAGGAAAACGTACTTAAAAGAAAAAAGTAATTTATGATGGTTGTCAATGATTTGGTGACTGTAGGTGATAATACTAGTGATTTTTAGTGTTTCATAAATAAAAAAAATAATGATTTTAATTAATGATTAATGAATTAATAAGTATGTGTTTATATAATTGTCTCTTAAAATAAGTTTATCAAAATTAAATTTTTTTTTTCCATTATGAGGAGAAAATTGAAATTTACTTCTTAGCTTTCTTTTTTCCCATAAAAAAAATTTTTTATTGACCAATTTTACGCAAGTGTTATAAACCATAGAGAATTGGAGTTGCACTGTTTGGAGATCCCATTCATTCAATATAATTGTTTTATATATTATTATGATAGTCAAATTGCTAAGTTTTATATGTTTGATTATATGCAAAAATTATTCTTCAGAATTGCAGATTATTAGTATATAGCGCTCGCTACTTATTAAGTAGCATCCGCTATTAATGGACACAGAAAATAAAAATCTGAGATGCTGGATAGTAGCTCCCGCTATAAGTTAAGTATCCCCGCTACATGTTAGGTAGCACTTGCTACGAAATAGTCGCAACCACTACTAAAAAGTCTAGAAAGTCCAGTAGCTCAAAATTGAGAAAAGAGTTAAGTAGCACCCGCTGTTAGTTTATATCATTGCCGCTACATAAGTATGAAGTTAAATAACAGCCACTACAGACATATCATCATTGCGATTATGAGGTCCAGAAAATCCAAAGCTCAAGGGTCTAAGTGAGCAGAGGAGTAGCGTCTGCTGCTAAGAAAGCTCAGAGATACAGTAGCATTTTGGAGAAATTGGATGATAAGTCGCAGTCGTTACATGTTAAGTAGCGCCCGCTACTTATGAAATTCACAGCCACTACAAGTTAAGTCGCAACCGTAAAGTTCTTCACCCAGGTTAATAGCATCCACTACTTTCTTTGTAGTTGTCACTACAGTTCGAACTCTGACGGAAAAATAGCCATTGGAAGTATAAAATTTTGCATTAAATGTGCATTTAATGCACTCAAACGACTTTATTAAGCTGAAAATTATTAATATGAGTTGATATGAAGTTAATGAGAAATTAAACAACCTCTATTGATATGAAATTAATGAGAAATTAAACAATTTCTATTCTTACATTAATTCATACTATTGAGTGTTTAAAAGTTTTTGAGCTTATTTTTTAGTTGTTTTATTATAAAGAAAATTAATTGTCACTGTCCAAGATTGTTGAAGAGAAATTAATTTCTGAGAGTTGGAAAAAAAATTATTGGGTTAATTCTTTCTCATATCTTGTAATTTTTTTGTATAGTTTGGTGTGAGCTAAAAAATTTAAAATTTGATTTTACACCTTTGAAAAATATTGAAATTAGTAAAATATTCAAGTGTAATATTGAGAAGTGGACGTATGCTTATTTTTTATTAAACCATTATAAATTTCTTGTGTTGATTTTTTTTTTCTTCTTTTACTTATTAATTTTTATTTATTTTTAATTTTTAAAATGACTAATTCACCCCTTAATTGTCAAGGTGCTTTCAATTAGGTGTATAAAATAATTGCTTGTCTAGTACTTTGAATTTAATTGTATCAAAATATTAGAAGGCAATATATTTAGAGGAATCTATAGGATTTGAATGGGAATACTTATGGTCAGAATTTGCAGCCACAAATTTTTCAATATGGTTAACATTAATTATCTGATAATTCAATCTAAGAGTTGATAAAAATAAGGTAGAAGTATTCTCCATCTCAAAAAATACTATAAATATTATTATTATTATTATTATTATTATTATTATTATTATTATATATAAAAAAACATTTCTATATTTTATGCATGACAATTTCATATAACTTAGTATTAATATTTTTTATAAAGGTATATAAATCACTCAATCAATCGCCAAAATCTGATAGAATTAATTAATAAGAGTATGCATATCGTATTCAATGAAAGTGTTAGATTTATTATGTCACACCCCGACTCCAGTGGTGTTACGGTTCTAGGGCAAGGGTAGGCTTAAGGCCACCATAAACCCGTAGAACTCTCGAATCCTGATTCTCATATATATTCATATTAGATATAATAACATGCTATACCATATCATAATCCATTCGAGCATAAATCATTTCTTCACTATATCATTTCATAATAATATTCTCTTGTTCCTTACTGATCAAAAGATATATCTCACATCACTAAGGAACAAGATTTCCCAAAAGATAACAATTCATACATCAATAACATTATCATTTTCTAACGACTATCCACGGAGCTCTAGAGTATACTCCCATTACATATTGTGCCATAATACCCTTTAACGAAAAATACATAATCATATAACAAAAGATTTACAATGAGAGCTTCTTGGAATGAAAAAATCAAGAAGCTTGATCTTCTCTGCTAGCTCCCTCACGAGCTGTACTATCACCTGAAATCCATAGAAGAGGAGTGAGCCTTCAACTCAGTAAGATATAAACATTATATAATAAGAATAAAATATCGAATCAAGGTCAATGAACAATTAATTATACACATAGGCATGAAGGAAGCCATAGGCTTTTACTTGAAAGAAGTGTAGTTTTCATAATAATTTGGCTATATCAAAACATGTCAATTTCAAATCATGGTTCATCTTTAAAACATAGAATGCCCGCAAGGAATGGCATTATCAAATATCATCTGGAAGAACTGATCACATATCAAAACATACATATTGGTAGCCTTGCTACCTCAACGTGCACACATGCTTGGCCAGGCATGTGCCTAGAGCTCCTGGTCCCCTTTAGGTGGAACACTAGTATAGAACTCTACCAGCTGAGTTTCCAAAGTACACTATGGACCAATGAATTTACTCTCATTGGGAAGAGTGTTCTATCCATGGGTCATGGGTTTCAATCTAATAGGAAGCATATTAGTCGCAAGACCATCATCATATTTCATTATCCAAACTGATTTCACAAGTAAGAATACATGGACCTGATCCAAGAATATTGATCAAGCAATTTTCGGTATATACAAAATATATAAACATATGAGAATGAACAATTCAAATATGACTAGTATTATTCTTTCAAA
>CANXYC010265651.1:0-11404 GCA_948193065.1 Aleurites moluccanus | reverse complement strand
AGAAAAATATGGAATGAGATAGTAAAGAAATGATTTACGCTTGAATTGATTATGATATGTTATGGCATGATGTAAATATGTGATATAATTGTATGTAAGATTCAGAATCTGTGAGTTCTACGGGTTTATGGTGGCCTTAAGCCTACTCTTGCCCTAGGACCGTTGCACCACTGGAGTTGGGGTGTGACAACTTAATATTATAAGACATTAAAAAATAACAAATACATAGTGAGAAGATATGACGTTGTTAGCATTTAATTTTAATATTGTCACACCCTAACTCTAATGATGCGATAGTTCTAGGATAAAAGTAGATTTAAGGCCATCATAAACCCGTAGAACATTCATATCCTAGATCTCATACATAACATATATCTACTTCATACATAATTATTATCATGTATACTCATTTCTATGAATCATATAATCATCATTTATGCATTTCCATATATCATCATATGATTTTCTCTTATTTCTTACCGATCAAAAGATACATCCCACATCAATAAGGAACAAGGATAACTCACAATGTATCAATTCAAACATCAAAATAATATCATCCTCAAAATCTATGAGCTATAGAGTATATTCCTCATACATATAAATACCATAATACAAAATAATATACATCAAAAGAATTACATAGAGTCTTCCTGGAGGAATGAATCAAGAAGCTCTGTCTTCTATGTTAGCTCCTCTCGAGCTATACTATCACCTGAATTCCACAGAAGAGGAGTGAGCTTTCAACTTAGTAAGATATAACATGTAATGCAAAGGTCAAGCCAAAAGAACATGGGTATGAAAGTTTCATAAGATTGTGCTTACAAGAACACATATAATAGAACTTTCATCGTCATCAGAACGCATCAGTAGCTTTATTACCTTATTGTAACATATATCAGAACACATCAGTAGCCTTGCTATCTTATCGTAACACATCAGTAGCCTTGCTATCTTATCGTAACACATTAGTAGCCTTGCTACCTTATCGTAATACATATTAGAATGCATTAGTAGCCTTGCTACCTTATCATAACACATATAAGAATGCATCAGTAGCCTTGCTACCTTATCGTAACACATATCAGAATGCATCAGTAGCCTTGCTACCTTGTCGTAACACATATCAGAATTCATTAATAACCTTGCTACCTTATCGTAACATATATCAGAATGCATCAGTAGCCTTGCTACCTTATCGTAACACATATCATAAGTCCTATAGCTTGGATTTCATAAAGAATCATATTGATCACAAGACAATAAATATATAAATATGAATTCATTCAAGTTAGCAAATAAATTTCATATGAGCTTGGTTTAAGAAAGAATGACCAAGTCATTTACAACATATAAAGTGATTAGATGGAACAATTTATCATTCATTTGAGAACATTATGAGAAATTAATTTAATAGGTTAACAATACAATATTTCATAACATGAGAATCAAATACATGTATATTAGGTAGGATTGAACAATCAATTTCAAGAAAACAACATGCATATGTAATATTTATACTTACCTTAAAGCAATTCCTTGCAAAATATTCTCTCTCATAATATGAGAAGCATGAATTATTCCTTAGTCTCTTGTGGTTTCCATTCCTAAATCAAAATCTCAATATCCACAAATTAGGGTTTAATCATACATATTCATATGGTTGTATTCCTTATGATTTAATCATCTAGAGAAGTCTTATTAGCTTCCTAAGATCCATTTTAACATCTCTTAGAAGAACATTGGGATGAATAGCTACTATTCACCCAAAACCCTAAATCCTTGGACATTTCATATAATTCATAGTTAATTCTATTAAAGACTCTTATATATCTATACATAACTTATAATCATCTATTCTAGCTATAGATTAGTTTAGCTTGAACTTTGAAATGAGATTAGAGAAATTACCTTGAAACCCTAGAATGGAGATTCTTGAGATATCTGGATTCTTAAAGTTCTTGAATGTATTAATCCTTATTTCTTGTGTTATTATGATGAAATAAATGTTAGAGGATGAATATTAATGAGCTGGTAGGTGGTTGGGACCATTTATGAAGAAAAAGGAGAAGAAGAGTTGAAAATGAAAAATGGAGCTATTATATATATAGGCCCGACACTTTCACGCTCGTGAAGAGGGGCTTCACGACCGTGAAAGGAGCTGTTCACATCTGGGTTCGAAGCACTTCTTTATGACCGTGGGCTGTGAAGGGATGTTCCATACTCGTGAAGATGAATCTGAAGAGTTGGCCAATTTACACATAAGCTTTTCTCACGGTGGTGAATAATGTCTCACGCTCATGAGGAAACTTCACGCCTGTGAAAGGGTTGCTTATGAGAATATCTCAAGTTTCTCCATTCTAACTTATATAAACTCAATCAACTTATACATACATAGGTCTCACATCTTAATTCTATACATAACTAATCATACATACATTCTAGGAATAATGAATACTCAATATAGCATTATATATTATCTATCATGCACACACATAAAACCTCTAATAAGTATCATCCAATTTACATCTATTCCTATCATACTCGATCTTTACCATGTAATTCATGTACTGGGTATTATAGATATACCTTGAGCCCGAGCAAAAGCCCGATGTTGAGGTTTCAAAAGTTGGGATTGCACGAGGGAATTGCTTATCAAGAAATTGCTTTTGTTTTTTGGATCGAGAAAATTGCTAGTTTCTTTTAGCAATTGATGATCCAAGTTTATGTTTTTGTTAAAAAAAAAAAGAGTCAAAATGTTATTTAAAATGATTTTGGGTCATTTTGGGCCATGTTTGGAGGTCCCGATGCAAATTGGGCTCACGGGACCCGATTGCGGCAAGACCTACTTGTCCCTTCCTTCAATATAAATCAAATCTGCATAGAATAGCACTCCTAAAGGTTCTCCTTATACCCTATACTCCATTTTAACAATTCAATATACAAGGCACTTCAATAATTATCAAGACAACACCCACATTTTCATATAGGTATATTAAATTAAATTCTCATATTTTAGTACATTGAAATTAATTATACAGCTATTACTTTCTGTTATATATACAACTCAGATTCTTTAAACAAAAACCATGGAGCTTATACTGAGTCCAATACCAAAAGCTAAGACTATACATAAATAAATATGGTTCACAGCAGAGGAAGATTGTAGCTGGAACCGCGTTTATCTATCGATTTCCTGAAAAGAAAAACAATCACTAAAAGAGGTGAGAGAAAGGTTAGTGAATAACACATATATATAACCTTACTTGTGAGGCTTGGTTCTCACAAGGAAGGTTTAAGAATAACAATATATCAAAGAATTCAGTTCTCATAAAGGAATAGAATAAAGTGAACTAGCCATTGGAATTTTGCAAAATAAACATATCAAAATAATAGATGATTCGATAAATATGAATATAATGAATAAATAATTAAGTTGGGGAATATTGAATATAAATTTCAAGGTTATACGACATCAATAAATTAATGTTTTATTAATTGTTAGCAATAACTACTAATAAGTCTGGCAGAGGCTACAGTCCAGTAGCATGCTTGTCAATAAAGTCATACGATTGATTAGATCTCATGGCTAGAAACTTACCCCTCTCCTGCCTGGGGATGATAATGTAATCTTGTGCACAAGTCCGATGATATTATATCTACTCTATCAGATGAGTAGTTCTATTATTGTTAACATTTAAATTTCACATACAATGAATAATAATTTACAATTGATTTCAAGGGCTATTCATTAGGTATATAGTATACAAGTGATGTCAATATTAATTATATTAAATATGTAACAAAACAGAAAAAGAATGTTGATGAATCAATTAAATGGATAAATAAATTAAGAATGAACAATGTATAACTAGAATTCTTTGGCCATCAATAAACAATGTGGTAGTATTCAAAACAAATTAATTTGAGTTTAAACACAAGTAAGAGAATATATATATATATGTTACTTACCTCCAAAATACAAAATGAATAAGTGACTTCTTCTTCTAGTAAAGACAAAATGAGTGATCCAACTCCTCACTCTCCTTTTCCATTTCTTTTCTTCTTAAAACTATATCACAAATAGAATATATTTTAGCACTAAACCAACACTCAATTACACAATTCTAAAGTTAATTTGAAAAACTCTTTGATTCATAACTTTTGGTTTTAGACAGTCCTGTTTCTTTTATTCATATATCAAGTTATATATATCTAATTGCTTTAATTCTTTTTTTTTTCTATTTAAATTAGACATTTGAGATTCTAACATTGTCACACCCCAACTCCAGTAGTGCGACGATCCCACGGCAAGGATGGGCTTAAGGCCACCATAAACCCGTAGAACTCACAAATCATGAATCTCATCATTACAATATAAATTACAACATCATATATTAGCATACAATGATCATGTCCATACATATAATTAAACATCAATCATATCTTTTCTATTTATCATTTTACAGTTTTCTCTTGTTCCTTAATGATCAAAAGATGCATCTCACATCACAAAGGAACAAGAGTATCTAAAAGGTAACAATCATACATCAAAATATACTAGTATCCTCAAATGACTAACTACGGAGCTCTAGAGCATACTCTTATTACATATTATGTCATAATACCATTAAATGAATATACAAAATATCTCAAAAGTTATTATAATGAAACTTCTTGGGAGAATGGATTAAGAAGCTGGATCTTCTCTATTAGCTCCTTCACGAGCTATGCTATCACCTGAGATCCACAGAAGAGGAGTGAGCCTTCAACTCTGTAAGATATGAACATTTTAAATCAAAAGTCTGAATATCGAATCTTGGTTATGAATAAATATTTATACAGATAAGCATGAAAGAATAATAAGCTTTAGTTGAAGGTAACATGGTACTCATAATAATTTGGCTATATCAAATCATATCATAAATCAAATCATGGTTCATATTTAGAATATAGAATGCCCACAAAGAATGGCATCATCTGATAGAACTGATCTAATGTCATAACACACGTATCGGTAGCCTTGTTACCTTAACGTGCACACATGCTTGGCCAGGCATGCGCCTAGAGCTCATGGCCCCCTCTAGGTGGAACACTGATAAAAACCCTATCAGCTGGGCTCCCAAAGTGTACAATGGACCAATGAATTTACTCTCATTGGGAAGAGCAGTCTATCCATGGTTCATGGGGTTTCAATCTCATGAGAAGCATATTGGTCGCAAGACCATCATCATATAACATCATTCAAATCAGGTTTTCAAACAAGAAACATATGAACTTGATCCAAGAAGATAGATCAAGCCATTCACATTGTACAAGTATATAAATATATACAATAGGATAAACAATATAAGAATACTTGGTCATATTAATTTCAAAGAATGATAATCAAATAGGATGTTCATACTTACCTTAACAAAAAATTTCTTGAAATTTCCTCAAGCAAATTCTAACTCTACTCTTCAATTAATGTAATTTCCTCCTCCTAAGAAATTTTCCCAAATATACAAAATTAAGGTTTTCTCCAAATCAATAATATTTATCATGATTTCCTAATAATTAATTATCTTAGAATCTCTATTCTTAATTCCCAACAACAATTTTATTTATCTCTTAAAGAAAATCTGCATTTAATTTCGGAGTTACTGTTCATGTTACTATTCATGATAGCCTTAACATTCTGATTTCTCCCACATTAATTACCATTAATTATTCCAGATTACTTGCAATAAATTCTATATACCCAATATTAATTATCCTAACCCATTGACTTAAATAAATCTAAAGAAAATAACTTAGGAAGAAAATTTACCTTATTTTCCTCAACTCTGAAATTTCAGTGATTCTTGCTCAAATCTGATGATTTCTGCCTTAATACAGAATAATCTATAAGTCTAATGCATTAATTTGAGTATTAATGCCTTAGAAAATAAAATGAGACTACTCTGGGAAAAGACTGAATATTAACGACGAAATAAGAAAGGAAAAATTTGTGAAACCCTATTGAGGTTACTGGGGTTAAATAGACCCCTACCCCAGAAACACGCTTGCCAGCTATAACACCTCAGCCTAAACTAGACTTAACCCTTAAACAGGAACTTATGGGGGAAATTTTTTCTTTCTTTATAATATGTTGTTATTATATATATATGCATGAAATTTAAAGTTATGCATGTTATATGAGTTGATTTTAGGCATTGAAATGATTTAAAGGCTGTTAGGAAAAAATCAAAAAATTTTGAAATTTTTGTGAACTGGGGCAAAATGGTCATTTCACAGCAACTTCGGACTTTGATGGATTTAGTACTATATTTGAAGCAAGAAAATAATTTAAGAGAATGTAAATGGTATTATTTTGTTTATTTGAAAAATAGATGGAGAAATAAACCCGGTTGAAAACAGTTTCCGGCAAGCTGCTCAATTGAGGTGCTTGAGGTGCATCGGTTACACTAAGGGCATTTTGGTCTTTTCCTTCGTAATATGGGATTATAGAATGTGTGCAACCTTATGGTATTAGTTTAGGCTTGATTAAATCCAACCATTGGATCAAATGATGGAAAAATGGACGGTTAGATGAATAGGTTGCAAATTTTCTATCATAAGCTTAAAGCATAGGATTTTTACCATTGGTTTTGGATTTGGTGTGGCAAATTCATATGTTAGCCACCAATGTTGACTTTGGATGGACAAATAGCATTAAAGTAAGCAAAATGGATGGTTGGATGGCTAGATTTCACCATAAATACCATGAAACCTTAACCATTGGATCACATTTTTTATATTTGAATAGATTTTTGCCACCACTTCATATCATCATCTTCATCCTTAACAAAATCTGCAGCAAACTCCATTGTTCATGCCTTTAAGTTTCAGCCACCATCCACCTAAGCCATTTCTTATAGTTTTCTTCCCATTTTTTGATAGATTTAGATAGTATCCATCATTCTAAACACCATTCTAACCATTAAATCCAAGGAAAAACTCATTAAAGCAACAATTTAATTCAAGGAAGATTTGAAAAAAATTTTGGTAAGTTATTGATTTTTGAGTTCTTTTGATTTAATGGTGTTTATATGATGTTCGTTGTTAATATTTATGGATTATAACTTATTTTATATGGTTGGAATTCAAAATAATGGATTGAAACCCTAATAGGAAGAACATTGAATCAAAGTATGGTTTTGATGAATTAATTGCTTTAAATATTGTTTATTTGATGTGTATAGTATGGATTGATGGTTGTATGATTGAAATGAATTGAATTGGAGGACTTTTGGTTTGGCTGAAACTTAGGAAGGTTAGGGTTTGGTGTACATTTGGTTGTTTTAGGTGTTTAATTAATGGAATGAGTTGTATTTGGTATGAATGTGATGAACTAACGGTTGAATGTTGGAAAAGAATTCATTTGGATGAAAGGTTGTTTCGGCCGAATGTGATGAACTAGGTTAGTGAATTGTGTTTTGATGATTGTTAGGTTTAAATGGGTGAATGCTATACCTTTAATGTTTATATATGTTGTTAGATGAAATGGCATTGAAAAATGGATCAAAGGAATGACTTTTTCTTCAGTTGGATAAGTTTGACGTTGTTAGTTTAAGGTATTAGACTAATGCGATTTATAAAGTTAAGTTTGAATATGAATAAGTATGGAAAATGGTAGAAATGTATAAGTTTAAATGTATGAAAGATGTATGATTTGAGTACTTTGGAAATAAGTTTGATTATGATGTATGTTTAATATGAAATGGTGAATTAAGTGTATAAGAGCTGTTAATATGTTATATTAGTGATGAATATGCATAATGTAAGTTAAATATGGTGTTAGATATGAATTATTGCATAAAGGAATGGATATAGCATGATTTGTGTAAAGTGAGCTTAATAGTGTATGTATGCCTTAGTGAATTTGTTGTGTTTTTGAGTAAATGATATGTTTTGTAATGATTTTATACCTTACCGGAGTGTTGTGTGTGATAATAGATGAACCGTCGAGTACTTCTGCTCGGAGTGTCGAGCGACGGGCCGACTAGGGCTCAGAATAATTTTTTTGGGGAGAAAGTACTTTGAAGTGATAGAGGTGAGTCCTTATGTATAACTATGCATGATTTGCATCATATATATCATATTATTTCATTTAAGTTTTAAAAATAAAGTTTAATACCAAAAATTGCCTAAAGTGCAAATTGACCTGTAAATAAGCTCACCGAAACGACCTAAACTGACCTAAACTTTGATGGGCCATAAAATAAAAATCAGAAAGCCAATTGGCCCACCACTTGGCCTAATCATCTAGTCTCGACCTAAGCTTCAAAACAGTACCTCATGGCCCACCTAATTCTTTTGGTACTATAGTTAACTAAAAAGTACCTAAAAATCCCAAAACGGACCCGTAATTTGCGAGCCAGTTGCGGCAACGCAACTAGGCCCCGCCGGGCCAATTTTTGACAAATTTCAAACTTGCTCTATTTTTCTTCATATTTGTATATATGATTGTTTTATTACTATATGAACTATAGATATGCCATATTTACTGTTATTTGGAGGCACACTCATATGATATTAGAACAGGGCTATTTCGATGGTATAGCGGGTAAATTCCATCGACTGTGTGCACACTGTGTTTTGGGGACCCTTACTAGAGAGGGATGTTATATTCTCTAGTCATAGGGAAAATTTTCCTTATGAGAGTAATGTATTTATGGGACCCCTACTAGGGAGGGATGTTATATTCCCTAGTGCACTTTATGATAGTGTTGAGTATTGTATGTCAGAAATTAACCCAATCCTGTTATATCATATGTGTGCTATTTTGTACCTTGGATACTTATATGACTTCCATTTTGATATTTGTACAGATACATGTATATTTATACATTTGTTATCTTATATTGAATTATTCAGGCCATATATAGGCAATTACATTTTCATGAGCATTTACTGCATCTTTATACATTTGGATTCACTGAGTATTTTTATACTCATTCCCTTAGTGGTTTACAATTTTCAGGTCAGCTGTGAGGCATGCTTTCCATTGGCATCTCCTACTCCTGCCTTGGAAGTTTTATAGTAATCATGTAAATACCAAACTCTAAAGAATATGTAAATAATGTACATAATAGAGGTTCAATGGTACTGTATACTAAGAAGTGGCATGTAGATATATGTTTAAGTTTGCATTTTATAATTTTGCATACTGATGATATTATGGACTTACATATGATCGACTATGTATGGAAATGACTGATTGTATAAATATATGTATATATTGAGTTGTTGATGGAGATCCAAAGGTATCATTGTATTGAGAATGATTGTGGATGATTATTAGAAGTGTTGTATGCTTATCTTATTTTTGGGCATAGTCATATTATAGAGGAGGTGTTGTCGAATTTTCTTCAGCATTTATAAGCTAATTAAGTTGTTTATATGATTTGCATGCCATATAGAATAGTTAATTGGGTTCTTCGAGGTACTGGTAGCTTATGCAACACCCATACCCTAGGACCGTTGCTACTCCTAGGTTGGGTCGTGACAAAAGGTGGTATCAGAGCTAAAGGTTTATATAACCTATAGTGTTTGTATTATGATAGTAATACAAGTACCATGGAATCTAAGATATTCATATATTGTCAAAAATCACAAGTCTTTTTCTTTGTTTGAAATTCTGCGTACCTATGAACTGAACATTCTTTTATATGCTGATTTGTACAGAGTATTAAGATGTCAGGGAGAAGAGCTAAGCGAGCTAGGCCTATTAATAGGGAAGAATACCATGAGTCTAATGAGGAAGCAAAGGTTGCTTCCAATGCATCTGTAGTATGGGGATCTCAGTCTGAACCTTCTAGGTCAAGTAGACGCACAGAATCTGATTCTATATGTGAGGCACCCTGGAGACAGGAAATACAAGACATGAGACAGGAGATTCTACAGACTATCAGAGATCATTCGGTATAGCCTGCAGTGGTACAACCACCACCACCTTCAGTACAGCTCGTGGTACGGCCTGTAGTACCACAATTACCCTAGAGACAGCCAGCAGTGATACAGGGAGATAGAGTACAGAGGGTGATTCCTGAGGGTGGAGTATCAGTTGGGGAACTCATGAAACTCAGGCTGCCTACATTCGCAGGGGAGTATGTTACAAACCCTAGCAATTTTAATGACAGAGTTGACAGGACGGTTCAGACATTGCCTTGTTCTGAGGCGAGGACCATAGAGCTGGTAGGGTTATTATTAGAGGTAGATGCAACTACTTGGTTTACTTACCATAATGATGCGAATATTCATAGTGATCATCCGATGTCCTGAGCTGAATTTAAACAGAAGATGCTGGATGAATTCCTTATAGAGGGTCTGAGGGAGAGCAACATAGTAAAGTTTGAGCAACTGAGATAGGGGAACATGTCAGTATTAGAATATGCTAGAGAGTTTCGCCGATTGAGTAAATATGCCAGGAAGATTGTTTCTACTGAGGATGACTTGATCAGACAGTTTAGGAGAGGTTTACATGCTACTCTGCATAACATCTCACTGGCTATGGAGTCTACTTCCTTGAGCAAGGCTATTGATAAAGCAGCACAAATGGAAGCAAAATACAAAGAGGAGAGATGTGATAGAAAGCAAAAGAAGAAAGGCAGAGGGGGAGAGTATATGAGACCCGGGGAGGGGACATCCCAGTCCTTTGCAGTTAGACCTCCTCCCAGGCCAGTACAGTCATTGCCACCATCTGGTATGAGGTAGGATTATAGCATAGGCACGAGCATGAGACCTCTTATTTCCAGTTATTTCAGAGGTCCTGCTAGACCACCTCTGTAACACCTCAGGCTAGCTTGAACCTATCCTTTATAGGGTTCTTCGGGGAGAGATTTTTGATTTCTTTAAATTGTGTTGTTAATATGTATTTATGTATGAAATTGATAATTATGCATGTTATTTGAATTAGTTTTAGTCATAGGAATAGTCCAGAGGCTGCTAGGACTTAATCGGGAAATTTTAAGATTTTGGTGAACTGGGGGCAAAATGGTCATTTTTCGCCCATCAAAATTTTATGGATTTAATATCATATTTAAAGAGAGAAAATAATTTAAAGACTTGAAAATGGCCTTATTTTAATTATTTGAGAATTAGTTTAAGAAATAATCCCGGTCGAAAAATTATTATCGGCACGTTACGCGATTTCGGTGTTTCAGTTGCACTAAGGGTATTTTGGTCATTTCCCTTATACTATGGAGTTATTATGTGTGTGCAACCTTATGGTATTAGTTTAGGCTTGATTAAATCTGACCGTTGGATCAAATGATTTTAAATTGGATGGTTAGATAAGTAGGTTGCAAAGTTACTAACCTAAGCTCAATGTATGGGATTTTTGCCTTTGGTTTGTGATTTGGTGTGTTAGATGTATGTG